>JAJAGP010001053.1:0-242458 GCA_025084515.1 Ancistrus triradiatus | reverse complement strand
AACACCCCAAAGTGGCTCAATAATATTTAGATCTGGTGACTGTGCAGGCCATGGGAGATGTTCAACTTCACTTTCATGTTCATCAAACCAATCTTTCACCAGTCTTGCTGTGTGTATTGGTGCATTGTCATCCTGATACACGGCACCGCCTTCAGGATACAATGTTTGAACCATTGGATGCACATGGTCCTCCAGAATGATTCGGTAGTCCTTGGCAGTGAATGTGCAATTAATGAAGATTGGCCACCAGACTGGTCCAATTTAGCCATGAAACCTCCCACACTAAAATGACAGGTGTTTCAGTTTCATTGTCCAACCCCTGTATATATATACAGAAGAAGTCAACCACAAACTAGCAAACAGTGAGAGGCAAAGCAGGGCTTAAATAGACAGCGCTAATGAGGAGAAAATCACAAGAAGGTGTGCAAATTAACAAAGACAAAGATTGATTACCTGGAAAAGCAGCAAGGAATTAACCAACGGTTCCAGTCTACCACCCCTAGATGGAGACAGACTAGAAAAACATGACACAAAAGAGACAGAAAGAAAAGTATTAGCAGGGCAATAACCCAAAAGTAGAGAACAAGGAACCAAACAGGAAGAACCTCAACAGTGTCATCTGTTCTTAATAATAGCCAGCAATTGCACTCGTCCTGTCTTTGATTATTCAATTTAACTCGTTATTCAACGAGTCCCAAGCAAAATTTCCCATAAGTAATAATGTAAATGTAAAAAATGTAGTTTAATGAGGGTTTGGTGTATCATAGCCGTGCCTATGATAAAGTAATGTTAATGTTTAAAATACTTTCATTAACCTACAGATGGCCAAAATCATCAACACAACACTTTTATAATATAGTGTTGAAAAATCTCATGTAATTTAGTGAGTAATGGATTGAAAGTGAAAAGTAAAAGCAAAACACTTACTCTATTGGTGAACTCAGGGCGCTAGCATAACTGCTAAGCTAACTGCAGCCTGTGTTCTGGAGTATTCAATTTTTGTTTTGCTTTTAGTTGGCTCTAAACGACCCTTTTTAGGACTGACAGTACTGTATATGTAAAAATACAGAAAAACACGATAAACACAGCAGAGATCTTCTCTGAGCAACAGGTATTTCGAACCTGAATCACTGTGTACACTGTGTGCGAGTACCGAGCAACCGACAAGAACTAAGACAAATTGTTCTAGTCAAAATGTGTTGAGAACAAAGGTACCACTGTATATGTTTTTCTGTGGTCTTTAGCATCCCCAGTTTGAGAATAGCTGATAAGGCTTACAGACATGGTTATACCTCAACAATAACAATAATTAAAATTATCTTTATCAATGTTTTCATGGTTTTGCATGGTTTATTTACTGAATACAGGAAACCCTGTCACTCATCGGTTCTGGGCAGAAAACGATGCCCCTCAAGATCCTCTACAACCAAATAAGGGCTCAGCAATGATGGTGGAGACCACTGCTTATATGCTACTCAGTGCTTTAGAAAGAGGAGAAATAATATATGCCAAGCCAATCCTTAACTGGCTCACCCAGGATCAACGATATGGAGGAGGCATCCATTCCACTCAGGTATTCAACCACAGTGAAATGGAGTACTGCAGCAAAAATGCTAACATTGCAAATGGTGAAACAAACAGACGTCAGTTAACACTGTGCTAAATGGTCACATCCTTCTCTAATATCACGTTAGCCACCCTTGATTTTATGTGTTTTGAGGTATGCATTTTTATTGAGAATATCTGAAGCAAGAGAATTAACCACATAAATGCATGTTAAAACATAAATTCAGGAAAATTAAAAGCCATCAACGCCACTCTGACATAAAAACTAGCACAGTTTTTATTGTTAGAACATCTTTGATTTTAAAAAATGAAAACAGCAAAAGGAATAAACATTTCCTCATCTAACCTACTCGGAACTTGTTAGGTGTTGTCCTGCATTTCCTTCAAGCACAGTCTTTGCAAATGTAATCAGCATCACCACAGATGCCATTATCCTCTCCCCGGCTTGCATGATTTTATGACTTGCATTGTCAACAGCACACCCATCCTCCGTGGCCTTTGGGGAATTCACTTCAAGTATATTTGCCGCTCTTGCTATCTGCTCTATTCCCTTTGTTTTTCATTAGTAATGTAAGTAATGTAGTCTATGCTAGTTAAAGAGTAGGTAAAGGGCTCAGCCCTTGCTCTGAGGCTCATTTATCATTTTAGAGTGGATATTAGGTCACTGAAGGTGACTAGTCTTGTGTTGACCTCTATAGAAGACTTAGATCATAAGGGCTGTTCATCCTCCTACTGAAGTTTTGAGGTGTCTTGCCTATGATTGAAGACATGGAATAGGGACAACTTCAGTTCCGTGCTCGTTTCAGTTCCGTGCTCGTTTCAGTTCTGTGCTCGTTTTGTAGATAAAACCCGGAAATATGTCAGAGATCAAGGCTTGGTAGATCATCACTGGATCGCTATAGGACATTGGCAGGAAAGAATAGAGATTAATATAAAATACAGTAAAGAAAATACTATTATTATTAAAGCTAAAATGAAGGATAAATGGCTAAATCTATGGGCACAGAACAGACTGGAAGACAGTTTCATAATATAAAATGTACCGTTGGAAAGGCAGGCATACCAAAAGTTTGGGCAATACTTATCAAGCGTTTGCTGATTTTTTTTAAGCGAAAATGGCATATTTCTGCAAATGTAGACTATTGAAAGCAGCTTTCCAAACATTGGTAATTAATTGTGGGCAAGGTATTACTTTGGCAAACCTTTGTCAAGCACTACAATACAGAGATACATTCATAAATGCCACTTAAAACGTTACTGTACAAAAAAGAAGCCTTATGTTAACCATGTCCATAAGCAGCGTCAACTTCTCTGGGCTTGGAAGCATCTAGGATGGAGCATCACACAGTGGAAATAATTATTTCAGGTCTTTTCTGGAAGAAATGGATGTTGTGTGCTCCAGACCAAAGACAAAAAGGACCATCCAGACTATTATCAGCAACAAGTCCAAAAGCCAGGCTTTTGGGTATGGGGTTGGGTCAGTGCCCTCGGAAAAGGTCATTTACACTGCTGTGATGGCAGCATTAATGCAGAAAAGTACATTGAGAATTTAGAGCAACTTTTTTTGGAATATGTTGCAAGCTTGAAATGCAGAAATGGGTGTTTATTAACAAATGAAATTAAGCTGACCAGAACAAAACATGAAATATCTTGGGTTCATACTGTCAGCAGTGAAATAAAAGTCAAATAATATGTAATAAATACTGCATTTTTTTTATTTGTATTTTCCATCCAACTTTTTCTGATTTGGGGTTGTAATAAGTGATCAGAATGATGGATTATAATGTGTAATACAGCTGTAAAAAGTTAGATTTATTTAATATTGCTGGGTGTAATGTGACACAAGGTAATGATTATGACAATGTGAAAAGCCTTTATTGCTCTGCTCATCAGGATGCTGTTCTGACACTGGAGGCCTTGACCAAGTACAGTATCTTGGCTCAAAAAACCGTTCTAAATATGAACATTGGTGTGTCATACAGAAAGAAAGGCCAGATTGCTACTGTTAGTCTGACCCCAAAAAACCCTGTGGGCAAACCTATAGAGGTAAAACTCCTTGTTATTACGAACTGTGATATGAATCAATGCTGAACTTTTCTGTTATGTGTATGTTCATTTATCATACTGCTCTTTTGTATGATACTGAAAAGATAACACATGCCGAAGATATCATACTGGTGACGGGATATAATACTGGGGTGGCATTTGCTAAAGTAAGTGAATATGTTTTCCATTGCTACTGGTTTGTAAGGTGAAGCATACAGCTGTTCTATCTCAACAAACACTGGCACTAAAATGGGTTGCACTGTACACCTCACTGACTTTGCACTGCTATAGAATGCCAAATATATCAGTTCTTTCAATTTATGCTCCATGAGAGCTGCCTTATTCAACTGTTTTGATGAAGTGGAAACATCTAAAAATCAACAAACTGATATAATTTGTTTGTAGAGTGCTTTCCCATGTTAGTTGCCAAGTTAGTTTATATCTGTAAGGTTGGGAGATGGCACACATGCTGCTAGGCCAGATCTTCATTAGAAAGAGTCTAAAGCCAGGATTGCACCACCACCTCAGATCAAAGAGGGCAGCAGAGAGCTATAATGCAAGCTGGCTCATGATGGTTGAGGAAACTACGCTTCCCAGCATGCAATCAGCACCAGATCATTGCAGCTGTCTTGAAGGCTTCTGAAGCTGAGCAAATTGTTCGCAAATGTTATTCCGCATGTGTGTTTGGGAAAAGAAACAGTAAGTATAAAAGAAAGCATAAAAAGAGATAAAGAGAGAGGAAGATCAGATAGAAAAGAAATATGTGAAAAGAGATTTTATAAAGAAGCTGGGAAAGACAGCTTGTAAGCAAGCTGGAAAAGAGTTTTAGAAACAAGTAGGATGGGAAAGTCAAACAAGTGGGGAAAGACAGCTTGTAATGAAGCTGGAAAAGAGAGTTTGAAAAGATTTTTCAGTGATTGGGTCCAAAAACCTACCGCTACCATGACAATTATTTACATTTACATTTGCAGCATTTAGCAGACGCCCTTATCCAGAGCGACTTACAATTGATACACTCTTACAATCCAAGCAATTGTGGGTTACGGGTCTTGCTCAAGGACCCAACAGTGGCGGCTTGGCAGAGGTGGGATTGGAACCCTGGACCTTCTGAGCCAGAGTCCAGTACCTTACCCGCTAGGCTACCACAGTCCAGAAATAAGTAATTACCTAATTACTTCTAAATAATACAAGCAAATGCTGGACAATGATGGCAACTTTAATGTTAACTTTCTCCTTGTCAACCTTTCTGCCATACAGACTTGCTTTGTGTAAAGCATTTTTTTCCCAGATCAAATCCAATTCTGAATGGTCAAGCACACAGTTAGACACACTCTCTCAAATAAATGTATACAATCTATATTTAATGATTGTTATAAAGGAGGCCTTTCCTCTTCTGGGCCTCCCCAGCAACTGGTTTCAACTCAGTGCTCCCTGGTGACTGAAACCACAAAAACTCTTGTGATTAGGTCCAAAATCCTTGCTTATATAAATAATACAAGCGAATGCTGATGACAGAAGGCCAGAACCTTGTGGACAATGATGACAACTTCTGTGGTAACCCTTTCAAATTGTCAACATTTATGCCATGCAGACTTGCATTGTGTAAAGCTTGTACCCTCTACACTTAAAAAGATCATTCTCAGCATATTAAAGTGGAAAAGGGAATTGTTTTGTCACAAGAGGAATCAAAATTGATATCAGTGGTCATAACGTATGCTTTTTTCCACAGCTGAGAACAGTGTACTATGAAATGACAGACAGCAACACCAATTGCCACTTTGACATATCCATAGACATCCACCCTCCAGATTCAGATTCCAAAGGTATGTTGGTGTAATTATACACATAGTGTTTCTCTTTAGAAATGAATACAATGCAAAGTAAAAAAAAAAAAAAATGTTTTCACCAGATCCTATGCATCTTTCACCACGGATTGTTGCCTGTGCCAAGTGAGTACACAACCATATTTTCTACAGAACAGGACATTGTGGTATCTATTTATCAAGTATTTAATTTTAATTCACCAAACGATTGTTTCATAGACATGAATTTTTTGCATTATATTAATTTCCCTCATGTGGTGATTCTACAAAATATAGGTATGATTAGATATCAGAACAAGGAAAGTAAGGAATCAAGAAATCAATCACTAGAAATCACTAAGAAAAGCAGCGGCTGCATTGGCCAACATTTGCAAAGTGAAGCAAAGTTGGTCCCTAAAGTATACAAGGGCTTAAACAATGCATGAATAAATATACTTTGCATTTGTTCTACGATTATTTCCCTAACAGATATAAACCACGTGAAAATGAGTTTGAGAATGAGGCCGGACACACAGTAATGGAAATTAATCTGCCATCCGGTGTGAGTCCAATCGAAGGAGATCTGAAAAGGGTAAGAAAGTGTGTAGATTAAGTGATGTTAACGTCCTACATTTATCATAAATATGAGACACTAACTATTTACACATTGCAGTTTAGGGATGGAATGGAGAGTCTTGTGTCTGACTATGAAATAACTGGCAACCAAGTTATTCTCCAGATGGACTCGGTGCGTATATGCCCTCATAGCCTTTGGATGCTTATTAAGATGAACTATTAATAGCAATGTGCAAAGCGTTTGAATTTGCATAGTGTTTCTTGTATGTTTCGTAGATACCCTCAGAAGAGTTTTACTGTGTTGGGTTCCGTATTCAAGAGGTGTTTAAAATAGGCATGAGCAGCGCCTCTGTGTTCAAAGTGTACGAGTATCACGACCCAGGTCAAATATATGCTTAAGAGCAAAAACTAAATTCAAAGCTTAAAATACATCCTGAATGATACTGACAATTCTTGTAACTGGTCCTCTGCAGCTAATCAATGTACCAAGTTGTACTATCAGCAGAGCCGTAGGCTTCTCCGACTGTGTGATGGAGACCAATGCCAATGCATGGCAGGTAAGCTTCATACGGAAGGATTATTGTTGTTGTTGTGTGACCACCACTTTAATACAATGTGTATTAACACGACTTCAAGCATGAGCACAAGGTAGTATAGTGATATAAAATATAAAAACCTACCTTGATTAAAAAGTCTTATCTACCAATAGTAGTGTCTTATTGTACAGGGTCACAGAATGCCAGGAGTGTTACCACATTTGGTATTGAAAAATGTTACCCAAGAAAGATTGGTGTGTGTGTGACATCAGACTGTGCTATGGTTCTGTAAACAATAATAAACATACAACTTGACAGGGATTCTTAGAAGTAACTTCTGACAGTAATCAATTAAGGAGTGAGGAAGGAATGCCCAAATTTGGAGCAGAGCTACTTAACAGTAGGGGTGGGGGGTCTATTCACATCATGATTTTTTCGTATGAAAAAATGGATGCATTTTGTATCGTACTAGGTCCTTCACACCAAGTGCACTACATTTTTTGTCTAAACACTCTGAAACTTCCTGTCCGCTTTTGCTTTCTTTAATTTTCCCTCTCTTAATGTGTCACGAAGATTTCCCTGGGTCTTTTTCACATAGTCAACTTAAAGAAACAAAGACACACATTGGTGCAGTTTGGGCTTTTGTGGGAATGAATAAACTAGAATCCACTTAGATAGACAAGAAAATGGTTCCATAGAGTCACTGTGAGGTTTTCACCATCATTCTCCAGCCTTTCAGCTATATTCCACCAGATATTTTCTTTAATATCCATGTTTTTATAGTCAGTGTGATGCTTGTCCTAGAAGCTCTTATGCTCTGCTTCTAGCTGGATGAGCTGTTCTGCCTGACAACCGAACTCTGATTGGTCAGCCTGATTTTCACACACCCGAACAATGCAGAAATTAGAACAGGCTCCGATTAAAAATTTTATGTCAGACTCGGTGTGAAGGACAGCATTACTATGCATTTTCTTTTTTGGTGTTAAAGGCCTTTAGATGCATCGCGATTCGGACGTGGACGATTCTGCAGGACTCACAGTTGTCAAAAATCCTTGATAACATAATGTTGATGAACTAACACAAAGGGTGGAATTTGGAAGCGCTGCCTAACAGTCTGGTATGCACATACAGTGGTGCTTGAAAGTTTGTGAACCCTTTAGAATTTTCTATATTTCTGCATATATATGACCTAAAACATCATCAGATTTTCACACAAGTCATAAAATTAGATAAAGGAAACACAGTTAAACAAATGAGACAAAAAAATATACTTGATCATTTATTTATTGAGGAAAATAATCCAGTATTACATATTAGTGAGTGGCAAAAGTATGTGAACCTTTGCTTTCTGTTTCTGGTGTGAACGACTTCTGTGCTTAGGGTCGTTGTCTTGCTGCATGACCCACCTTCTCTTGAGATTCAGTTCATGAACAGATGTCCTGACATTTTCCTTTAGAATTCCCTTATATATATTCAGAATTCATTTGTTCCATCAATGATGGCAACGCCGTCCTGGCAAAGATGCTGCAGCCAAAAAACAGGCCCAAACCATGATACTACCACCACCATGGTTTTCACAGATGGGATAAGGTTCTTATGCCTGAAAATGCAGTGTTTTCCTTTCTCCAAACATAACGCTTGTCTTTTTAAATCGCAAGTTAAATTTTGGTCTCGTCTGTCCACAAAACATTCTTCCAGTAGCCTTCTGGCTTGTTCCACCGTGATCTTTAGCAAACTGCAGACGAGCAGCAATGTTCTATTTGGAGAGCAGTGGCTTTCTCCTTGCAACCCTGCCATGCACACCATTTTTGTTCAGTGTTCTTCTGATGGTGGACTCATGAAGATTAACATTAGCCAATGTGAGAGAGGCCTTCAGTTGCTTAGAAGTTACCCTGGGGTCCTTTGTGACCTCGCCAACTATTAGAGGTCTTGCTCTTGGAGTGATCTTTGTTGGTCGACCACTCCTGGGGAGGGTAACAATGGTCTTGAATTTCCTCCATTTGTACACAGTCTGTCTGACTGTGGATTGGTGGAGTTAAAACTCTTTAAAGATGGTTTTGTAACCTTTTCCAGCCTGATGAGCATCAACAACTCTCTTTCAGAGGTCCTCAATCTCCTTTGTTCATGCCATGATACACTTCCACAAACGTGTTGTGAAGAGCAAACTTTGATAGATCCCTGTTCTTTAAAGAAAACAGGGCCCACTCACACCTGATCCCATCCCATTGACTGAAAACACCTGACTCTAATTTCACCTTCAAATTAACTGCTAATCCTAGAAGTTCACATACTTTTGCCACTCACTAATATGTAATGTTGGATCATTTTCCTCAATAAATAAATGACCAAGTATAATATTTTGTCTCATTTGTTTAACTGGGTTCTCTTTATCTACATTTAGGACTTGTGTGAAAATCTGATGATGTTTTAGGTCATATTTATGCAGAAATATAGAAAATTTAAAAGGGTTCACAAACTTTCAAGCACCACTGTAATAGAGACACAACAGAGACCAACAAGCAATGACAAAGCTTCCACCCAAGTCGGAAAGAGCAAAGCGAATTGCAAACTCTATCGCCACTTCAGGGATTTGAGTCCGTATCCAGTCATTAAGAAGCAGGGTTTTTGCCCTGTGTTGCACTCTTTGGAGCCACGATAGTGTCCCATCTCGAAGATATTTTATGCTAATCATACACTAGAAGACCTTAAAAAGACTCTAAAAATACTTATAATTGAGTAAAGTCTGACATCTAAAGTCTGACATCCTCTCACAGCTACAGAAAAATCACAGAGTTTTTAGTCACGGAGTATGATTTTGCAAAGGCTGGAGATCTTGCATGGTCATTATTTGCTAGACTCCCACAGATTTCCTTTTGAGATTATACTCAAACTATAAATCAGTAAATAAAAAACAACATAGTCAGCCAGTCAGTCCTGTAATGGTATTTAAGGTCAAATGAAAAAACACATTTTATTTTATGTGCAATATGACTTTTCTATGTTATTTCGTCTACAACGTTCATGTCACTACGTTCGTGAGCCAAGACGTAAGACTTGTATAATAAGATAATATTAAACACAATTGATTTTATCAGAATGTCAATATGAGAAAAAGACTGCCTTAAGACAGCTGTTCTGACCATCTTACACCAAACGACCAAGATGACACAAGCATGACACAACCCTAGCAAGACTCAAGCAAGATTTAATTCCGACATTAGAATTTGTCTGTGATAGTGAAGTCGCTTGAACCAAGCGATCCATTACTGGATCCGTCACTGGACCCATTACTAACCCAACAATCTGCACAATCTTCAATGATACCAAAACCTAAGTCAAGGAATCACTGTGAGAAAAAGGAAATCATGTATAGAAAAAAATATGCATCTAAATGCATTGATAATTGATTTATAATTGCAGCGCAGCACTCAAGGTACTTAGCGATTCCCACCCCTCGTTGACATAGACCTTTGTTTACTTGCAGATAAATCAGCCCAACTACAGTGGCTAAGCACTTCTATCACTGTAATGTAGCTAATTGGAAAAACAGATATGGTCAGCTGAATCAAAGTTTTGCCTTTGCTTCAATAACACAAGGTGGCGAGTACTGGGAAAGAATTAATGATGTATTTCAGACCTCAATCCCATTAAACCTGATGTTGTTTTGGAATAGCAAGTCTATTGTCTATCCATTTAGTGGAAGACTGAACAAGTCTTAAAACGTTTAATACACTGGTGGAATCCTAACCTCATTAAAGTAGATTGGTATTGTCATTCAAGCGATGGTATTGGATATTTCCATGTCCTGGGAGCTTATTATACATCACAGCATGATTCTTAAAGTAGGTAAATAATTTGCTAATAATTTGCTAATAATTTTCTTAGGTCATAGCTCATAATATAACAGAGTTGTAAGCAAATTCAAAAACACAGATTGAAGACTCATCACTAACATTTTTATAAACGTGATCATTTGTTCTGATATTCTCTTGCGGTTTAATGAACATAGCTTGTGATTCATGGGGTCACAAAGAATAAGCTGGTATACTGTGTACAATCTGACTGGTGCACTGATTGTAATTGTAATTTTATTTGTAAATTCTTGTCTTTTATAGCTGAGTGTTGCAACTTCAAGACCAGAATTGACCCTACTCTTACTATTCAACAGAGGATACAGGATGTGTGCAAAGGCGACACAAGTTACGGTAAAAAAAATAAAATAAAATAAAATAAAATAAAGAAAGAAAGAAAAACTGAAAAAATTATATAGCTGCAATTAGTAATTATGTACCTACAAATGGTGGCTCTATGGTAGCTATAGCTGATAAATTAAGTGATTAGTGAGCACAGGTATAAGGAAAGTGTACTATACACTCTTTATTAGGTACACCTTGCTACTACCAGCAAATAGGCTACTATTTTCCGTGGCATAGAATAAACAAGGCGTTGGAAGCAATCCTCAGAGATTTTGGTCCATATTGACATGACAGCATCACACTGTCGGCTGCACATCCATGATGCGAAGCTCCCGTTCCACCACATCCCAAAGACCCAAAGATCCTCTATTGGACTGAGACCTGGTGACCGTGGAGGCCATTTGAGTACAGTGAACTCATTGTCATGTTCAAGAAAGCAATTTGAGATGATTTGAGCTTTGTGACATGGCGTGTTATCCTGCAGGATTTAGCCAACAGACGATGGTACACTTTTGGCATAAAGGGATGGGCATAGTCAGCAACAATACTCAGGTAGGCTGCGGCATTGAAACGATGCTCAATTGAAGGACATTAAAGGAGTCCAAAGTGTGTCAAGACAATATTCCCCACACTGTTACACCACCACCAGCACCCTGAGCTGTTGATACAAGGCAGGATGGATCCATGCTTTTATGTTGTTTATGCCAAATTTTGAGCCTACCATCTGAATGTCACTCCAGAAATCGAAATTCTTCACTCGGAACTGCTGCTCACTGGATATTGACTGTGTGTGAAAATCCCAGTAGATCAAAAATTTCTGAAATAAGCCCGTCTAGCACCAACAACTACAGTGGGGCAAAAAAGTATTTAGTCTGCCACTGACTGTGCAAGTTCTCCTACTTATAAAGATGAGAGAGGTCTGTAAGTTTCATCATAGATACACTTCAACTATGAGAGACAAAATGAGGGGTAAAAATCCAGGAAATCCCATTGCAGGATTTTTAAAGAATTTAATTGTAAATTATGGTGGAAAATAAGTATTTGGTCAAAAACAAGCAAGATTTCTGGCTCTCACAGACCTGTAACATCTTCTGTAAGAAGCTCTTCTGTCCTCCACTCATTACCTGTATTAATGGCACCTGTTTGACCTTGTTATCTGTATAAAAGACACCTGTCCACAGCCTCAAACGGTCAGACTCCAACTCAACCATTGCCAAGACCAAAGAGCTGCCGAAGGACACGAGGAAGAAAATTGTAGACCTGCACCAGGCTGGGAAGAGTGAATCTACAATAGGCAAGCAGGTTGGTGTGAATAAATCAACTGTGTGAGCAATTTTAAGAAAATGGGAGACCACTGATAATCTCCCTCGATCTGGGGCTCCACGCAAGATCTCATCCCGTGGGGTCAAAACAATCATGCGAATGGTGAGCAAAAATCTCAGAACTACACGGAGGGACCTGATGAATGACCTGCAGAGAGCTGGGACCAAAGTAACAAAGCTACGATCAGTAACACACTACGCCGAGAGGGACTCGGATCATGCAGAACCAGGCGTGTCCCCCTGCTTAAGCCAGTACATGTCCAGGCCCGTCTGAAGTTTGGCAGAGAGCATATGGATGATCCAGAAGAGGATTGGGAGAATATCATGTGGTCAGATGAAACCAAAATAGAACTTTTTGGTAAAAACTCAACTCGTCGTGTTTGGAGGCAGAAGAATTCTGAGTTGCATCCCAAGAACACCATACCTACTGTGAAGAATGGGGTGAAAACCTCATGCTTTGGGGCTGTTTTTCTGCAAAGGGAACAGGACGACTGATCTGTGTTAAGGGAAGAATGATCGGGGCCATGTATCGTGAGATTTTAAGCCAAAACCTCCTTCCAGCAGTGAGAGCATTGAAGATGGAACGTGGCTGGGTCTTCCAGCATGACGATGATCCAAAACACACTGCTCAAACAATGAAGGAGTGGCTCCGTAAAAGCATTTCAAAGTCCTGGAGTGGCCTAGCCAGTCTCCTCAAATCCATAGAAAATATGTGGAGGGAGTTGAAAGTCTGTGTTACCCCAAAACATCACTGCCCTAGAGGAGATCTGCATGGAGGAATGGGCCAAAATACCAGCTACAGTGTGTGCTAACCTGAAACGTTTGACCTCTGTCATTGCCAACAAAGGTTATGTTACAAAGTACCGAGTTGAACTTTTATTGACCAAAAACTTATTTTCCACCATAATTTACAATTAAATTCTTTAAAAATCCTACAATGGGATTTCCTGGATTTTTTTTTTCTCATTTTGTCTCTCATAGTTGAAGTGTACCTATGATGAAAATTACAGACCTCTCATATCTTTCTAAGTAGGAGAACATGCACAATCCGTGGCTGACTAAATACTTTTTTTTGCCTCACTGTATGCCATGTTCAAAGTCACTTAAATCACCTTTCTTCCCCATTCTGATGCTCAGTTTGATCTTCAGCAGGTTGTCTTGACCAGATCTACATACCTAAATGCATTGCCATGTGATATGCTTATTAGATATTTGCATTAACAGGTGTCTCTAATAAGTTGGCCTGTGAATATATATAAGCACTAAATAAACTGATACATGTAAAATTATAAAATTACTAATGTCATGTTCAGAAATTGCTTGTACCCGCTTCATTTCTTACAGTTTTAAAGGTGAAAATTACATCGACTGAAGCAGAAGGGGACTTCCTGACATACAATGCAAAGGTGGAATCAGTTCTTGAAAATGGTGGGTGCAGATCATCTTGCCTTCTCAGATTTATTGTTCATATTATCATTCAGACTCTCTTGAAAATGCATCTGTGTGAATCCTAACTTGCCTTCACCACAGGTTTAAGAGATATTAAAATATCTTCGGACATCAGTTTAGTAAAGAAGGCAACTTGCACCTCAACCAATCTGGAAATTGGAAAACAGTACCTGATCTGGGGTGCAGAGGTCATGCAGATTCGGTTGAACCGCAGTTACAAGTAAGTGAACAATATTGCACTACGTTTTTCCCAAAAAAATGTTCTGGCTATTTGTTTTATAAGCATGTATATACAAATGAGCTGAAAAACACTTAAGGAATGATACCTACTGTGTTTTCTTGTTTCAACAGATACAAGTTTCCATTGGACTCACAAGCTTCGGTGGAGTGGTGGCCCTTCGATTCCGACTGCCAGACAGATTCTTGTCATAATTACATAAATGTTTTATATGATTTTGAATTAGACTTCCCTGGCTGCCAAAAAGTGGGTTAAATATCTCAGTTTACATTATATTCATCCAAAAACCTTTCAGGAAACCCCTTATTTTGGAAGGGCTTTGATAAATTGCTGCTTACATGCGATAAAATAATGTACATTAAAGGTAGTCTTAATTCATTTGTCAGATTTTTCTTTATGTTCCTGAATATTATGTTTTCATCATTTTTATATGTTGGTAAACTGTGATCACATGACATCAAACAACATCATTGAATAGTATGTTAATTGACATGGTCTTTTACCCCTGGCAAAAATTATGCAATCACCACACTTAGATGATTAGCCAGTACTTTTACTTGGCAGCCTGGTTGTTAATGGATTTATTCTGGCTTCAGCATACCTCAAACTAATTAAAATACATTTTAATTAATGGCATATTTTTTCCAGGTCAAGTAGGAAACATTTTATGGAATTACTCGATGTTGAGGAAATAAATGACAGAATCACTTTTCACATTTCTAAATACAAATTAGTCTGCAGTTAAAAAAAATAGTGTCTACTAACCTTAGAACTGTTGAACTGAAAGAAAACATGGCCCTTGAAAAAGAGTTGTCAATTGTCAAAACAATGGGAAACAATTATAAAACTACTCCAAGAAAGAAATCTTATATGGAATTTGGCAAAATGTGTTTTTTGTTCCCAACCAGCTGTGGCTAAAATTGGGCAAAATGAGAAGGTTGTAAAACATATGGGTAGGTCAAAAAAAGTATCAAAGCATCAGGAAAGAACTCTCAAAGCCTTAAATTGCACAACAAGAAATTGCACAAACCAAATGAAAAACAAATGGATGGAAGTCAATGTTTGTGACATAACTGCCAGAACACTAAAGCTAGAGCTGACTAAATTGGGATTTACATACAAAGAAGCCAAATGAAAATTAGCACAACCTAAACAGAAAAACACGGTAAGAGTGGGCCAAAGAGAAGCAATAATTAGATAATTGGATCAAATTAGATAAATGGATTCATTCTACATTCTACTACATTTACATTTACAGCATTTAGCAGACGCCCTTATCCAGAGCGACTTACAATTAGTACAATCTTACAGTCCAAGCAATTGTTGGTTAAGGGTCTTGCTCAATGACCCAACAGTGGCAGCTTGGCAGAGGTGGGATTTGAACCCTCGACCTTCTGGTCCAGAGTCCAGTACCTTAACCACTAGGCTACTGCATTCAGTGATGAATACTCTCCTGTCTAGCAGCAGTGTACAAATCTTGTGCGAAAGTTCTACATTCTAGACTTTGTGTGCAAATGGAATTTGGGCAGCTAGTCAGCTTTTATAATCTAGGATTAAGTTATCCATTGACTTGGCTATTTGTAGTCAGATGGCTTTGAGTGCGTATGGTAGGCTGAAAAAATACCATAACTAAACTAATGTTGTGAAGGAGTGTTTTGTTTTGTTTTGTTAGACCCTCCCTTGGGATGGGTTCGGTTTTTAGGCTCTGGGTTGGCTTGTGGTAGCCACATGTGGTTAGAGTGAAACAATCTTTTGGGACCAAGTGCAATTGTTTAGACTTGTCCATACATTTCTGCTGGCCAAACACATTTCAATAGAGTACAAGTCTTCCCATCTCTTTGTCCACACAAATGGTCTGGGACCTAACCAATTCAGCCTGAAGGGAAGAAGTTAAAAAGTTGAGATTTGTTTATTTGTCTGTATCCATTAATACATGGCTGATTCAAGATCTAGTGTATTATTATCACCCTAAGCAGAGAGCAACAGAAACCAGCAATGGCTCAAAGTTCACAGCAAACTAGATCCCTGCCAAAACTACATGGTGTGGGTTCAATGAAAAGCCTGGACTAATGGATGCCCCTTGAAGGTATAGTATAGTATATAGAATAGTATAGTATATAGAATATAAATTGTACTCAACTTTCACTGAAGTATCCCGAGAGCCCACAGAATTGTTAAAATAATGACAAATAACCAAATATGATCATCAAAAAGAAATCACTAGTGCTGAATCCATCAATGCATTGTATTTAATTAGGACTAAAATTTAGTCTGGTTGAAATATATAAATGATTGTTTGCATGGATTTTTTTGCAGGAAGTTTGCATGGATGCTGATCCACCTCTGCCACTACAAGTATAAGATTAAAACCTGAGGTAGAGACAGCACCAAATTGTCAAACAACTTGAAAGCAGGCACACAGTTAGAGTTCAGCGCTGTAGTTCTATGACAATCTCCACTCTGTATCCATTACCGACCATAGCATCTTACTATCGATTACCTTACCAAGCTAAACTGGGCCCTTCCTAAGGCTGCCCCTATTAACTGTCCATAGGGAGTACTCACATGCCCAGGTCCCTTATATTGTACCTGAGCATGATTGTGGCATGATACCCTTCCACACATACTTGCTGTGAAGATCAGAAGAACAGAACAAACACTTGCACCTGATTGGCGTCCTATTGATAGAAATCACCCGATTCTAATTTCTGCTTCAAATGAACTACTAACCCTAGAGGTTCAGATACTTCTGCCACTCACAGAAATGTAATATTGGATTATTTTATTCAATAAATTAATGACAAAGTATAACATATTTGTCTTCTTTTATCTATCGGGTTGTCTTTATCTACTTCTAGAACTTCAATGAACATGTAATGATGTTTACATCATACTGTATATCTGCAGAAATTACATAGAAAATTCTAAAGAGTTCATAACCCTTCAAGCACCACTGTGTATTTTTTGCTCAGAAACATGAATAACTTAAGTATATTTTTTAAGTAACTTTTTAAAATTAAACAGTAATTTCAATGTCATGAATGTAAAAATGTAAACTGTAATGTGAAAAAGGTCATGTGAAAACAGCCAAAACACAACAAGGTGGCTTTTGCTATTTTATTTTTTTTTGTTGCTGTTGTTTGTTTTTGTTTTTATTCGTTTAAGCAGAAAGTAACAATGAATTCCCAATGTTATCCGTGTTTACTTCTATGTTGTTAAGGGCAAGTTTTAAAAATAATGTAATTGTTTAAATCGTATTATTCGGTTTGAAATCTGATTACTTTTAAATATTTACATTGTTTATACTCACTTTTATTTTGACACAAGCTAGTTTGTTATCGTGTAAAAGTCTGGCGAATCACAACAATATGACCGTTATGTGACTTCTGTCAAATATGAGCACAGACTTGTAATTAATCAGTTTATGAAAGTATTTATTTTAATTTCTTACATTTTTCAGGAAAGCAATGTGAAGCTGCCACTTATTCGCCACTGTTAACGCTTTAGCCTGCTAGCTAGCTAGCATATAGCATGTCCGCTTTAGTATCTGTCTCCATAGAAACCGACACCTCAAGCTGGGCATTTCGGCGTTATAACAAAGCTTGTTAGCTTTTAAACCATTTTATCCGAAACGTCCAAACAACTGAACACTAATGCACGTAACGAGGATAAAGTGCAACATTAGTAAGTAATCTAAAACCTGGTTAGTTATTAATTACCCTAATCAAATTAATATTACTCAATTATGACGGTTAACCCGTTGCTAAGTTCAATATTAACTTCGTCCAGCCATCAGTAGCTTAAGGCTCGTGCTTCAATATAGAACTTAGTTTGTATTCATTTAGTAAATAAGACACAATGGTGCAAAGGTCTTAAATTACTCTTGCATTTTGTTACAGTTAAGTGTATATTGTAGGGCTGGAATATGTGATGTTCACATCGTGATATAATAACTTAGACTTTTGTTTTGATCCCCATGTGCCAGTAACAAGATTAAATACGTTAAATGGTCATAAAATGTCCCAGTTGTTTATTTTCCCTTCTTTTTGGCAGTTTGGTGAATAAAAATTTGCTTAATTTATTTACGCTCCTGGGCAATGTTGCAAATTATTAAGCTTTTACAGGCCCTAACAACAAATCATTGGTCATCAAGTAGGAAAATAAAGTAAATACGATACCTGTATCACTTTTTGCGTGAGTGCTTCTTACTAGAGGTGGGCGGATCGATCCAAATATCGATAATATCGATACCAACGCTGGTACTGATATTGAGCAATATTCGTGTAAAAAGATCGATACTCAAGCTTTTCCGCCAACTCAGCGCTCTCCTTCGTTACTTATTGTTTTTATTTTGTTTAAAGCCAGAAGTGCACTGAAGGGAAGAAATTCCTTATTCTTTGTATTATTTTCTTGTATTGTTCGACTTGACAAAATAACAAGTTTGAAACTGTTTACAATACTTGTTGTGGTGTGTTAATTTTGTTGTACTGTGGTTTGTCAGCCCTCTCTAACCTTGAAAAAAGAAACAAAGAAAGGAGGAACTAGAAAAGAAGTCTAGTGAGTGGAGAATTTTTCATTTTATTTTTGTATTGTAGTTTCTCCTTTTCTACCTCCTTTTATTCTCCTAATGTTAAGGCAAACTTTGTTTTGTTACTGTTCCATTGTTTCTAAACAAAAATGTTGATTGTGATAATGAAGTATTTTGTTGTCACGTACAATGTTTGGTGACATTCTATCCTAGGTCTTTTGGGTCCTTTGGATCTATGAAGCGTAAATATTAAAAAGTGTCGGTATTGATATCGGCGATACTGGCCCTGCAATTACTTGGTATCGGATCGATACCAAAATGCCCGGTATCGCCCACCTCTACTTTTTACTGGAGTGTAAGCTTTGGGATGTACAAAGTCTTCTTGTACACAAAGACAAAGGCATGAAAAGATTTAAATATTGGATCTAAAAATCTAACACATGTCTAGGTGTTTAAAATGCTCCAAAATATTCTCTGTCTTAGTTAGTTAGTTAGGTTAGTTGAAAGTTGGTAATACTGCTCAAAACATGATTTGGCCTGGTCAGAGTCCAGATTTGAGAGAGTATTTGGTGTCACATTAAACTCAAACTAACTGGGAAACCATTTTTAAGCTACTCATCGGTTGACACGATGGTGCATGTGGTTAGCGCAGTCCCCCCACAGGTCAGAGATCCCCGGTTCGATCCTGACCTCGGACTATGCCTGTATGGAGCTTGCATGTCATCCCCATGTCTCTGTGGGTTTCTTCTGGTTTCCTCTGGTTTCGTCCCACAGTCCAAAGACATGCATTAGGTTTATTGGTAACTCTCAGTTGGCCCTATAGTGTGTTGATGTAACTTTGTGCCTTTGGCCTACCATACACGTCACCCTCAGACACAGCCAATCACAAGACACCATGTCTGAACACCAAAGTTTAGTAAACTAAATACAGTTGAAGCCCACTATAGAAACGCCTGATGTAACGATTGGGGTATTTTAATATCCCACCCAATACACAGATGGAGGGCCAATCATATCTTATTTTATTACCGGTATTATATAACTACAGTCGTATGAAAAAGTTTGGGCACCCCTGATAATTTTCATGATTTTAGTTTATAAATCATTGGTTGTTCAGATCAGCAACTTGAGTTAAATATATCATATAGCAGATGAACACAGTGATATTTGAGAAGTGAAATGAAGTTTATAGGATTTACAGAAAGTGTGCAGTAATTATTCAAACAAAATGAGGCAGGTGCATAAATTTAAAATTTGGGCACCCCCAACAGAAAAATGACATCAATAATATTTAGTAGATCCTCCTTTTGTAGAAATAACAGCCACTAAACGCTTCCTATAGCTTCCAGTCTGGATTCTGGGTTGGAGGTGCTTTGGTCCATTCGTCTTTAGAAACTCTCCAGTTCAGTTCAGGTTTGATGGTTTCCTTTCCGAGCATGGACAGCCCACATTTTCAGTAATATTCATGTCTGGGGACTGAGATGGCCATTCCAGAACGTTGTACTGGTTCCTCTGCATGAATGCCTTAGTAGATTTTTGAGGCAGGGTTTGGGGTCGTTGGCCTCGGTGCCATTTTGTCACTGATTTCTTGAATATTGTTCTCAAGAATCTGGAGATATTAACTGGAATCCATGCGACCTCTCCAACTTTAACAAAGATTCCTAGTACCTGCACTGGCCACACAGTCCCACAGCATGATGGAACCGCCACCACATTTTACTGTAAGGAGGGGTAGAAAAATGTGGAGCAGTCCAAGTGTTTTGTCTTGGGATGCCTGTGTTCTTTTTCCGCTCCTGTTTATGTCCAAATAACTCAATTTTAGTTTCATCAGTACACAGAACACTTTATTCCAAAATGAAGCTGGATTGGTCCAAATGTGCTGTAGTAGCACACCTCAAGTGACTCTGTTTGTGGCGTGTCTGCAAAAAAGGCTTCTTCCTGCATTACTCTCCCATACAGCCTCTCCTTGTGCAAAGGGCGCTGTATAGTTGACCGACAGAACAGTGACGTAACCATTTGCAGCAGATGAAGATGAGGTTGTAGGTTATTTGGAGGTGGTCTGTGGCCTTGACTATGACTGTTCTCACCATCCTTCGCAACTGTGCCTGTGGTCTTCCATTTTGCCTCACTATGTTCCTCACAGTGGAAAAACTGACAGCTAACTCTGAAATCTCTGAGAGAGCCCTTTTCCCTTTCCCTGAAACCATGATGTTGAACAACCTTTGTTTTCAGGCCATTTGAGAGTTGTTTTTGAGGCTCCCATGTTGCCACTCTTCAGAGAAGATGCAAAGAGGAGAAAAACTTCCAATTGCCCACCTTACCCTTTCTCATAGTTGGATTCACTTGTGTATGTAGATCAAGGGTCAATGAGCTTACAAACAAAACAAATTTTGTGTTCCAATAATTAGTGCTAAAAGTATTCAAATGACAAGGGTGCCCAAATTTATGCACCTGCCTAATTTTGTTTGAATAATTACTGCACACTTTCTGTAAAACCTATAAACTTAATTTCACTTCTCAAATATCACGGTGTTCATCTGCTATATGATATATTTACCTGAAATTGCTGAGCTGGACAACCAATGATTTATAAAGAATAATCATGAAAATTATCAGGGGTGCCCAAACTTTTTCATACGACTGTATGCTGTATTATGACAACATTGAAGGTAGTTTTGAGCACAGTAACCACGTAGGCATTTTCCCTCAAGAAATAATGGACATAGGTTCCCGCTAACCGAACACTTACTATCAAAATATTTGCTTGAACAAGCTACATGTGGATAATGGGGTTGACTCAGGATTAGGGGTGTTCAAATTGCAACCAGTTAACATGCTGTCTCTGTCACACAACAGCAACCAGTCTGAGCACATAGTGACATCTTTTAAAATGGTTCATGTGGGTCTTTGGCATGTTAGTAACATCAGTTCAGAGCATAACATACAACAGATCAGAACAAAACATCTTGATCAAATTCAGTCTCATTCTGATACAGCATTTCAGACCAGCATTGGATCCAATTGGACAATCGGATTGGAACATTCCTAATGGTGATAAGTAGTGTGTTATAAAATGTCTTTGAGTACCACGATTTGATATTGTTTGCTATTTCAGATTTTTGACATGAAAAGGATAAATGAGTCCCATAGATCCTCATCTGTGGATCGACAAAGAGGCTCGTTTAGGGCATTGAACTCTGGTGAAAATGCAGCTAAGGATGCCCACAGTGATGATGGTAAATTACAAAATTATTTTTTTTACTCTGTCTCAGCGAATTGCTCTTGGATTTGGCTGCCTCTTTACATTTACATTTGCATGTACAGCATTTAGCAGACGCCCTTATCCAGAGCGACTTACAATTGGTACAGTCTTACAAGCCAAGCTCCAAGTGGGTTAAGGGTCTTGCTCAAGGACCCAACAGTGGCAGTTTGGCAGGGGTGGGATTTGAACTCTGGATCTTCTGGTCCAGAGTCCAGTACCTTAACCACAAGGTTACCACAGTCCCACAGCCCCTTGGGTTTTGATTTTTTTTCCATTTCAAAGGAATATATAGACTATAACTTTTTCAGTGTCATTTTATTACCCTTAACCCACAATTGCTTGGATTGTAAGACTGTACCAATTGTAAGTCGCTCTGGATAAGGGCGTCTGCTAAATGCTGTAAATGTAAATGTTGTCCAACGTTTGCTTTTTTTTAATTTGCACTAGAGTTATGACTTATTAACTAAGAACTGATGGAAGTATGTCTTAAACAATACTTTTAAACAACACAACGCACACCATCCTGTATATTTAACTATCTCCACTCTTTAGTTAAGGCTAGGCTAGAATTTTGTACAAAAGAGCTGTTATGTTGAAATATTTAGCAAAAGGCTTTCCTAAAAATGTAAGTGCATAATTCATTTAAATGTTTTTGTAAGATTTTTAGGCTCAAGCCCATATTTGTTTGAGACTTGAGGTATGCAACCATATAGTGGAAACTAGTGTTGTATTCAGGACCACTAGAGCCAAGTCTGAGTCAAGACCAAGACTGGGACCATATTAAGATTTTTTTTCATTAAGAAATTGTAAACAAATTCATTATACTTAATATTGTACAATATAATTATTAATAATATAATATTAAAATATAAATGAATTATATAAATAATACATTTCATCATAGATTTCATAGATTTTCTAAAATATAACATGAAATTATATATTGCTTAAAATTATTATTGTTATAGGCTAATGCAGTGTAACCTTTGGAAGCAAATGATGGTGTTGATTCTGTTTCCCTTCTCTCAAAATTAATCAGACGTCACTATATAAAGTAGTAAAACAACATCCATTCTATCCATTTTTATTATTAAATGTGAAGACATAATAATAATTCCAGAGAGAACCTTTAATCCTGGGACTGTGGTAGCCTAGCGGTTAAGGTACTGGACTCTGGACCAGAAGGTCCAGGGTTCAAATCCCACCTCTGCCAAGCTGCCACTGTTGGGTCCTTGAGCAAGACCCTTAACCCACAATTGCTTGGTTTGTAAGATTGTACCAATTGTAAGTCGCTCTGGATAAGGGCGTCTGCTAAATGCTGTACATGTAAATGAAATCCTAAAATGCAGGGTTTTTTTTTTTTTTTTTTTTTTGCATTAAAATTCTCAGTTGAAGTATTTTTGCATTAACAATTTTTGAACACTGAACACAATCAGTTTCTGAACACTGGACACAATCATGTCTTGGGTTATTGTAACAGAGGGATAAATCTAAAAAAGGTTTCAACTATTTATTTAACTGACTTTCTTTGTATTTTTGTAGAATGTATTTTGGTTGCAAAGTACATGCTTATGTTTGATTTGTAGATGAAGCAAGATTCATAGGAGTAAGATACATCACAGAAGATCTAATCAAGAAGTTGACCAAACAAGACAATTTAGCACTTGTATTGTCTCTAAATCTGTCTAGTGCTCATGGAGATAAATATTTCAGGGTAAGACTGTTTAACTTCAAACGTATGTCTGTCAACCAAACCCAGTTGATATGGAGACAATGTTTGTTCAGTACTGTATGTTGCATCTCTTAGTACATTGAGAATTTGGACAAATGTGATCATCTTCAAGTTCTCAACCTCAGTAACAACACCATTGAAAAAATCGAGAAACTGGAGAAACTCCATAAATTGCGTGAGCTGCACCTCTCCAATAACAGAATACGGTAAAAGTTATTACTTATTATGGAGTTATGGATTGTGTTTTTAATTAGGGATTTTTTGTTGCTTTACTAACATTGTTAGTCATTGTTATTAATTGTTGTTTTCTGCCGTGCAGAAAAATTGAAGGCCTGGAGCACATGGCAAATCTACAGATTCTGAATCTTGCCAACAACAACATTGAACAAGTGCCTTTCTGGTTAGCAAAAAAGCTGAGATCCCTTCAGAAGCTGAACCTTCAGAAAAACAAGATATTTTCGGTTGGTTCTGTTCTAGCCATTTTATAAGTTATTTTAAAATGTTTATGCCTGTATTAGGTTATTTGTGTAAGTCATGCCATTAAATACTTACAGTGCATCCGGTAAGTATTCACAGCGCTTCACTTTTTCCACATTTTGTTACGTTACAGCCTTATTCCAAATTGTATTAAATTAATCTCTTTCCTCAAAATTCTACACAAAATACCCCATTATGACCATGTGAAAAACGTTTTCATGAGAGTTTTGAAAATTTATTAAAATTAAAGAACAAAGAAATCATATTTACATAAGTATTCACAGCCTTTGCTTAATACTTTGTAGAACCACCTTTGGCAGCAACTACAGCCTCAAGTCTTTTTTAATATGATGCCACAAGCTTGGCACACCTATCTTTAGGCAGTTTTTCCCATTCTTCTTAGCAGTACCTCTGAAGCTCCATCAGGTTGGATGGGAGACGTCTGTGCACAGCCATTTTCAGATCTCTCCAGAGATGTTCAATCGGATTCAAGTCTGGGCTCTGGCTGGGCCACTCCAGGACATTCACAGAGTCGTCCTGAAGCCACTCCTTTGTGCTTCGGGTCGTTGTCCTGCTGAAAAATGAACCGTTGCCCCAGTCTGAGGTCAAGAGCGCTCTGGAGCAGGTTTTCATCCAGGATGTCTCTGTACATTGCTGCATTCATCTTTCCCTCTATCCTGACTAGTCTGCCAGTTCCTGCTGCTGAAAAACATCCCCATAGCATGATGCTGCCACCACCATGCTTGACTGTAGGGATGGTATTGGCCTCGTGATGAGCAGTGCCTGGTTTTCTCCAAACATGACACCTGGCATTCACACCAAAGAGTTCAATCTTTGTCTCATCAGACCAGAGAATTTTGTTTCTCATGGTCTGAGAGTCCTTCAGGTGCCTTTTGGCAAATTCCAGACGGGCTGCCTTGTGCCTTTTACTAAGGGGTGGCTTTCGCCTGGCCACTCTGCCATACAAGCCTGATTGGTGGATTGCTGCAGAGATGGTTGTCCTTCTGCAAGGTTCGCCTCTCTCCACAGAGGAAACGCTGGAGCTCTGACAGAGTGACCATCAGGTTCTTGGTCACCTCCCTGACCAAGGCCCTTCTACCCCAATCGCTCAATTTAGACGGCCCAGCCAGCTCTAGAAGAAGAGTCCTGGGTGGGTTTCAAAACTTCGTCCATTTACGAATGATGGAGGCCACTGTGCTCATTGGGACCTTCAAAGCAGCAGAAATTTTTCTGTATCCTTCCCCAGATTTGTGCCTCGAGACAATTTTGTCTCAGAGCTCTACAGACAATTCCTTTGACTTCATGCTTGGTGTTTGCGCTCTGACATGCAGTCAACTGTGGGACCTTATATAGACAGGTGTGTGTGCCCTATCCAAATCATTTCCAATCAACTGGATTTACCACAGGTGGACTCCATTTAAGCTGTAGAAAACATCTCAAGGATGATCAGTGGAAACAGGGATGCACCTGAGCTCAATTTTGAGCTTCATGGCGAAGGCTGTGAATACTTACGTAAATATGATTTCTTAGTTTTTTATTTTTAATACATTTTCAGAACTCTCAAGAAAACCTTTTTCACATGGTCATAATGGGGTATTTTGTGTAGAATTTTGAGGAAAGAGATTAATTTAATGCAATTTGGAATAAGGCTGTAACGTAACAAAATGTGGAAAAAGTGAAGCACTGTGAATACTTTCCGGATGCACTGTATAACTTGAACTTTATTTGGTTCACGTGGTCCATATCATTTCTTTTCTAGCTTCATGAGCTGTCTAAACTGAAGGTTCTGAAAAACCTATCTGAGCTGATACTAGGAGAGAACCCTGTATCTGACCTAGCCCACTACCGCCTCTTCTTAGTCTTCCACCTGAGGTCACTGGAGTCACTGGACGGACAGCTAATCAGTGAACAGGAGAGAGCCCTCGCCCATCAGCGATTTCATGCTGGTATGCCATCAGTTCTGCCAATTAACCTTTAAAGTCTATTTTGCTATACTCTAATCTGACCTGTCTGGCTGGCAGAGGAGGTCGAGCGTCTGGAGCAAGAACTGGAGGAGAGAGGAACAGAGATGAAGAGACTGCAAGAGGAGAAAGCTGTAGCACTGATGGAGCTGGAACAGCAGGAGAAGCTGCAGCAGACCCTGAAGCAACAATGCCAGGAGCAACAGTGTAGGCAGGAACAGCTTGAAATGGAGCTGGACACCAAGTCTGAACTGGTAAGAAGTTAAGAATGCTTCTCTCCGATATTAGAGGGTATAATGTGAATACCAGTGATAATGTTATACTGTGAACATAATTCCTGTGTTACCACTGATCTGCAGGCTGCAAATTTACGAAATTTAAGTGCAAAGGCTCTGGGTCTCAGTGCTTAACCCAGTTTAGTATGTTTGATTTCATTTTTCTTCTTAACATCTCCTCTTCAACTCTCTTATGGCCACTCTGTTCTGTCAGCTATTTTAAGTCAGTAGTAAATGTAGAATATTAGTTTTCATCAACATTGACTGATATTGAAACTATGCTGTGGTGGGATTAAAGAAAAACTGCATTTTTGCATATTTGTTCCTAATTTCTACCCTTGGATAATTTGAGTATGTATGATCACCATGGATGAAAAATGAATACAGGGTTTCCCATACTGATATACATGTACAGTGAAAAGTGTTTGCCCCCTTCTTGATTTCCTATTTTTTTGTCACACTTAAGTGTGTTGGAACATCAAACCAATTTAAATATTAGTCAAAGGCAACACAAGTAAACACAAAATGCAGTTTTTAAATGGTGTTTATTATTAAGGGAGAAAAAAAATCCAAACCTACATGGCCCTGTGTGACAAAGTGATTCCCCCCCTTGTTAAAACATAACTCAACTATGGTTTATCACACCTGAGTTCACTGTCTGTAGCCACACTCAGGCCTGATTATTGCCACACCCATTCTCAATCAGGACATCACTTAAATAGGACCTGCCTGACAAAGTGAAGTACACCAACAGATCCTCAAAAGCTACACATCATGCCGAGATCCAAAGAAATTCAGGAACAATTGAGAAAGAAAGTAATTGAGATATATCAGTCTGGAATGGGTCATAAAGCCATTTCTAAAGTTTTCGGACTCCAGCGAACCTCAGTGAGGGCCGTTATCCACAAATGGTGAAGACATGGAACAGTGGTGAACCTTCCTAGGAGTGGCCGGCTGACCAAAATTACCCCAAGAGCTCAGCGACGACGCATCCAAGAGGTCACAAAAGACCCCACAACAACATCCAAAGAACTGCAGTCCTCACTTACCTCAGTTAAGGTCAGTGTTCATGCCTCCACCATAAGAAAGAGACTGGGCAAAACTGGCCTGCATGGCAGAGTTCCAAGATGAAAACCACTGCTGAGCAAAAAAAACATTAAAGCATGTCTCAATTTTTCCAGAACATATCTTGATGATCCCCAAGACTTTTGGGAAAACATTCTGTGGACTGATGAGACAAAAGTTGAACTCTTTGGAAGTTGTGTGTCCCATTACATCTGGTGTAGAAGTAACACGGCATTTCAGAAAAAGAACATTATAGCAACAGTAAAATATGGTGGTGGTAGTGTGATGGTCTGGGGCTGTTTTGAGCTTCAGGACCTGGAAGAGTTGCTGTGATAAATGGAACTATGAATTCTGCTGTCTATCAAAAATCCTGAAGGAGAATGTCCGGCCTTCTGTTCGTGACCTCAAGCTGAAATGAACTTGGGTTCTGCAGCAGGACAATGAACCAAAACACACCAGCAAGTCCACCTCTGAATGGCTGAAGAAAAACTAAATGAAGACTTTGGAGTGGTCTAGTCAAAGTCCTGACCTGAATCCTATTGAGATACTGTGGCCTGACCTTAAAAAGGCCGTTCCTGCTCTCAAACCCTCCAATGTCGCTGAATTACAACAATTCTGCAAAGATGAGTGGCCAAAATTCCTCCACAACGCTTTAAAAGACTCAGTGCAAATTATTGCAAACGCTTGGTTGCAATTGTTGTTTTTTCTCCCTTAATAATAAACACTTTCATTTAAAAACTGCATTTTGTCTTTACTTGTGTTGTCTTTGACTAATATTTAAATTGGTTTGATGTTCCGATGTTCAGGAAGGGGGCAAACACTCTTTCACACCACTGTAGTTCATACTGACCTGTATATATTAAGGGTGTAATGATGCACTCTGCACACGATTTTATTCGATTTAAGATGCTGAGTTCACAATTCGATTTTCTTACGATTATTGATTTTAGATTCAATGAAAGACGTTCCTTTTTTATGTCTGATGTGTAAACAATGCAAAATAATGCACATTTCTTTTGTTTAAGAAAAACTTCAGTCTAGTGCAGTTAAAATAATTTTAGTAACTAGAATTATAAATAGCTATGTGCTATCTTAAATTGGAATTGAGTTCAATTTGTCAGACACCTTTTTGCATCAACGTTGTGTGTGAAAAGCAATATAAAAATATTTTCAGTTTCCGTTGGAGAAGATATTAAGAAAGCAATGCCATATATGATGTATGATTGCGCACTCTGGTGTTAAACGAATGCCAGGACGTTATTAGATGTCCATGAAAAGAAGGCACTTCATTTCTCTGTGATTACATCGGGACATTTTTGCATCGCAGTGCATCATTACACCCCTAGAGTGAATTCCTTAACTAACCTTGTCTATATAATTTTAATTGACATGTTC
This sequence comes from Ancistrus triradiatus, assembly GCA_025084515.1. NCBI lineage: Eukaryota > Metazoa > Chordata > Actinopteri > Siluriformes > Loricariidae > Ancistrus > Ancistrus triradiatus. The sequence goes on along the minus strand of JAJAGP010001053.1, from coordinate 214,032 downwards.
TTTAGTCTAACTTTTCTGTGCATGGCACTTCTGCTTGTCTGTCCTCTTCTGCTTTGCTCTGCTTTTCCATGCTGGGATCTCAGTCTCCATTCTCTGTTCTGCTGCTGGATTCCTTTTGCAAGGTATTCATTTGTGTCCAATCAGTTTCTGTTAGATCAGCTCCCGAGCAGCACCCGTCGTCCCCTTGACGTGAAATGTCATGCTATTCCACTGAGCTTCCAGGTAGTCTCTTCAAGAGTAATGTTGGTGCTATGGCACTGCCATTTTTCATAAGCATGCTGCAGTGTTTCCTGCATGAGTAAGTCAGGTTGCAGAATTGTTAAATGATAGAAGATTTAGCTTCTGCAAAATAAGCTGTGTGCTTCTAGTAATGAATCACCTTCATGGAATGTGTTTGCAGTGATGTGTTTGTTCTTTACTGAATGCTGGAATGTAAAACGTAGTCTCTAAACCATGCCTGCTTAATTCTCCAGCTGAAGCAGAAGACCTCGGAGCTGACCTGGGCCTGCCAGAAGCAGTATGAACTCGAACAAGAGTTGGCTTTTCATAAAATAGATGCTAAGTTTGAACCACTTCCGTATTATCCCAACAATGTAAGCTTTGTCTTGATCTTCTTTACTTCATTTTCAGTTTAATGAAAGTATGTTCGTATATTGGCTGACTACTTTACTACTACTATTTTTTCAGGAGCTGCAGCAGGAGCATGTGCTGAGTGAGAGTCCCTACATTGGAAAGGCTCGTCACAAAAGGAACATGACTACGACAGACAGTGTACCTCCAGAGGACAGACGTCTGACCACACTGGGTCTCACACATACGGACTGTCAAGAGGAGGTCGAGTCTAGACGTGTCCTGGCAGAAGGTATTGGCTTATAGTACAAGTTCAGTTTAATCATCTATATTTATACAGTGCTGTGCAAAAGTCTTAGGCCACCATTAGATTTGTTGATTTAACAATGGTATAATGACCATGTACAACATATTGTCGACAATTGTATATGTAACCCCATAATACTCTTTTCCACTGATCTTCGTTCCAGTCTTTGTGAGCTTTAGCATATCTTAGACTTTTCACCTGTCCCCCTTCCAAAAAAAGTGGTTTCTTGGCTGCTACGCTTGCAAAAAGACCATTCCTGTTCAAGCTTCGTCAGACTGTAGAAGGGTCAACTTGGCATCTCGGTGAAGCTGCTGTTGCTCAAGTGTAAGGGAAGGTCACACTAAATACTTGCCAGTGTGAAGCTGTTTTTTCAGAGTGTGAAGCTGTTTTTTCAGAATTTTTTCCAGTTTTTTACATTTACATTTACAGCATTTAGCAGACGCCCTTATCCAGAGTGACTAACAATTGGTACAGTCTTACAATCCAAGCAATTGTGGGTTAAGGGCCTTGCTCAAGGACCCAACAGTGGCAGCTTGGCAGATGTGGGATTTGAACCCATTTGAGTCTAGTACCTTATAATGGACCATATATTTATGTCAGTTTTTTAATACCGCATACAAATTTCCTATGTTTTGTGGTTGTATTCTGATAAAGAGACTGAGAAATAATTATATATGGTTATCATGTCATTGCTGAAACAATGGTATATATAATCTAATGGTGGCCTATGACTTTTGCACAGTACTGTATAAAACGCATTTATTCGTGTTATTGGTGACTCAGCCTAGGCTCTGGCTGCAGAGAGAATGCTGCACTCCGGAATGTGTTCTGCTACAGCAGCTTCTTTACCCTGGCACATTGATTACAATAGCGGGTTATGCTCTCTTAAGGTTCTGGTCTGTTACAGTAATAAAATGAATGATTAGAAATGTCTCATAAATCAGCTGGAGTGAAGGCACAGCTCTGTGTCAACACATGTAAGTGCTTTAACACTGTGAAGTATGTGCGATAATTTTTTCCCATTGTCGCACTCTTAGAGATACTTGAATGCAGTAAGTGCGACAAGTTTAAGCTTTTGAGTCCACTCTCTGGTAAATGCAAAAATACGGTAAATGCAAGTTCTCTAAAAAAAAAGTAGAAAAATAATAACTTGCACTTTTTGCAAACAAATTATTTTGCATAATGCAATGTGAGAAGTAGAAACTTGAATCTGGCACTGTGTATCTTCTGTGTAACTGTGTAACCCTCACTGTGTGAGGGTTTTATCGAGTTGTTTAAACCCAGTGTACTCCACTGTAGCTATGGAAGCCATATCTTTCGTGATGTAGTAGCAAATGGCCTCAGTTATTTCTTTCCATCTTCTTGAGTCCTTTTCATATTGTGTATTGACAGCTGCTTTGTGGAGGCACTTGAAGCTGGGTGCTTCTCGTCTCTCTCTTTTATTTGAGCCATGCACTGTTGATATTTGGTAAGTGTTGAAAGAGATTGGTGGTATTACTGTTGGTCACAGTGTGTACATATGTGTAAGTTTTATTATTTTTTACTTTTTTAGGGAACTTGCAATTACATTAAAACTCAAATGTGACCTGTTTCAGAAGATGCTTTATTTTCTAGTGATGTTTACTTAGATTTCAATGGGTCAAATTATTCAATAAGTAATCATAAATTGTTTATCTCTGTGTTTCCTTCAATTATTTTAAAATCACGATAATCATAATTATATTCATTATAATAATCATCATTATCGTTATGTGTGCTGAAAATCCTTACTTTCATCCTTACAGCATTCGAGGTGCAGCCTTATTAACTGTGTGTGATCTGATGTTTGAAAAAATGTTTGAGTTAATTTCCCCATATGGATCGTGGCTAGTAATACATGGTGTGGTTGTAGCAGAGGAACGGCTACAGCAGCTGTGTCAGGAGACGGAGCACACAGAGCGACGGCTCCTGAGAGCCAGTGAAGAGCTACAGAAAACTAGAAGAGGCAAACAGCTCAAAAAAGAGTACGAGTTTCTGATATTTATGTATTTATTTAATTATGCTCTTCTTTTGAAGTGTTCAGGATAACACTAAGCGTGTCGGATTTAACTTGGTAAGTGTCCATAGACAAAAGCCTCACTCCTTGTAAAACATTTCAGATTTCAGAGGCAGAGAAAGAACATCTCCGACAACAACTGCAGATGAGGATCCAGAAGCTGAGTGAACTGCAGCAGGAGGCCAAGACCTTGGAGAGGCAGCTGGACAGACAGAACGCTGAGATGAGCCAGACTCAGGGAGAGCTGGATAAGCTTCAGAGCTTACTGCACACTATGGAACCCGAAGACCCTAGACATGTTAGTAACGCTTATGTCTAATATGTCTAATATGTTTCAACTTAATATAGAAGTATTGTCCTTTACAGGAAGATGGGTAAAGTTATGGGTTGGTCATGAAAATAGTTCATAATTAATTAGCTTAGTCTTAGTCTAGGAATATGAGAAATCAGATGTTCTGACCTCTACATAGAGAAGAATACTTAGAGAAATGAGTGTCATGAGTGTCAATTAATGGCTTATCTAGAAATTATTAATAACTTGATGTGATTGAAGAATGGTCATTCAGCAGAAACCATACTCTGAAATTTGAATTTCGGTTTTCCCTTTCAAGTGATGCACAGTACTATACTCTCCCGCAGATGCTGGACATCGGGGCTGTAGCCAGCTGACTGAGCTGAGCATCAGTACCAATGGACTAGCCATTTTGTTTTTGTTTTTCACCTTCAATACATTATTCAGTGATTTACACAAGATATTAAAAACTTTATTATAGCATAGGCTTTGTTTTAATGATTTTGCCCAACTGTAGGTTTAAACTGCTCTGTTTATGATGCATTCAACTTATGATGGATTTATTGGAACGTAGCCTCATAATAATGAGCACAGCATTATACTTTCTAAAATTGCAAGATTTAGCATGGGCAATCTTCCATTTATTACTTTTGTGTGACATCCTTTAGTCTTCTCTCATATTGCTTATTAAGATTGGAGATACAGAGCAAAGGCTCTGAGACACTCATCAGTACAGAATCTAGATTATTTGGGCATGGGTATTCGATCATTGACCTCCTGGGAGATCCAACCTTGACCCAGTGGAAGCCTCATGGCAGAGTCCGCCCAATTTTCTGTACAGTCAAGCTGGAAAGTCAGCACACCCCTTTCAATTTCTCCACATTTTATGTTACAGACTTGTTCTACAATAGATTGAGTCTGTTTGTTTGTTTTTTCGTCACAAAATTCTACACAAAATAGCCCACAATGACAAAGTGAAAGCAGGTCTTTAGACATTTGTGCTAATTTATTAAAAATCAAAATGTTAAATATTATATGTACACAAGTGTGCACACCTTTTGTGCACCCAAAAGTGAGTTGAGGTGCATTTTGTTTCCACTGATACTGCTTGAGATGTTTCTACAACTTAACTGGAGTCCATCCGTAGTAAATTCAATTCATTGGACATGATTTGGGATTGCCAATACCTGCCTATATAAGGTCCCACAATTGACAGTGCATGTCAGAGCAAACTCTATGCCATGGGGTCAAAGGAGTTATCTGCAGACCTCAGAAACAGGATTGTGTCAAGGCATACATCTGGAGAAGGGTACAGAAAAATTGCTGCAGCTTTACAGGTCCCAAAGAGCGCAGTGGCCACCATCATTCTTAAATGGAAGAAGTTTGGAATCACCAAGAATCTTCCAAGACCTGGCCGCCTGGCCAAACTGAGTGATCAGGGAAGACGAGCCTGGCCAGGGAGGTGATCAGGAACCCAAGGGTTACTCTGACAGAGCTCCAACTTATCCTTGTGTAGATGGGAGAACCTTTCAGAAGATCAACCATCCAGGCAGCACTCCACAAATCACGCCTTTATGGTAGAGTGGCCAAACGTAAAAGGCACACGATAGCTCGCTTGGAGTTTGAACCATTAGAAACACGATTCTCTGGTCTGATGAAACCAAAATGGGAAAGATGAATGCAGCTACACTGAGATCCTTGAAGAAAACCTGCTCCAGCGTGCTCTAGACCTCAGATTGGGGCAAAGGTTTGCCTTCCAACATGCTTTGCTGTAAGCTGCACAGCATTGGAGTATTCTAGCTAAAAACAAATCCACCCTTTAGGTGATAGCTGTAGTGTTGTCTTTGGTACCATACCAACAGCAAAGCTAATGCACGGAAAAACAAGAATGGCATCCCAGTGGAATTCATTAATTAGAGGTGTATAGAAATGTCTCTGTAGGCTACAGCCATGAAATATTAGGTGCATGTCTCTTTAAGGTCCTTTCTATAGGGATTTTGGGTGGAGTTTGAGAGTCACTCAGTCCCTCCTTGGAGTTATTGTTATAGCCTGGCTGGATGCAGTGATTGGTGGGGATCAGAGTTTCCTGTGTTGATTTAAAGCGGGAGAGTGTGTGTGTGTGTGTGTGTGTGTGTGTGTGTGTGTGTGTGTGTGTGTGTGTGTGTGTGTGTGTGTGTGTGTGTGTGTGTGTGTGTGTGTGTGTGTGTGTGTGTGTGTGTGTGTGTGTGAGAGAGAGAGAGAGAGAGATTGGGAGGAGAGGAAGTGCAGTGCAAAGGAGGGGTAAGCGAGTATGGCTACAGTCTGTAAGCGAAAGCTTTGACACAAAGTTTGGATCGGAGCTAAATCTCAGCACATGGTGTCCTTGTCTCTCTTCTAACAAGGAGTGAATGCAGTTTTTGATGATGTCAACTGTTTTGCTCTAGTAAGTACCCAAGTGGAATGAGGGAGGGGTGCTTTTGTTAAGTTTTCACATTTTTTTCTTTTGAGATGGTTATTTCATGTTTCTGTGTCATATGGTTGTCTTTGTATCAAGCTATAATGAAATATGATTTTATCAGGGGGATTTCTTCATCGTTACAGGTTTGAAGAAATGTTTTGTTTTAGAAGTTTGCTTTAGTTTTTCACTGGGCAAATAAATTAATACTTGCAAAAGATCTGTTTACATTAGCCAGTAGCAGCAACCTCCGTAAAAGTACACTACTGGCTTGATATCTCTTTTTTAAAAATAAACTGTCAGAGCCACAACATCATGTGATTGTCGTGGGGGAAGAACAGAAAAGCATTCTCTTGTGTGTACAGTGTACAAAATACAGGCAACAGTGTAATGCTTAGAGAGCGGCAGTGAGTAGTAAAGGATGAGTTAATAGTGGTCTAATCTTAGAATAGGGAGAGTACTGTACATCTGTGCATTTGAAACGACTAAAGAATCTTGATGATCCTGAGGTAACTGGGAAATAACCAAAAAAAATAGGGTCCCCACAAATGCTTGTTTTTTTTTTCAGTTTGTCAGCTGCCTATTCGAGAAACAACTGAACATTCAGTTCTCTGTCTGTGTCCCCTACACTGTAAATCTTGGGCCAATGTCACTATCAGATAACAATTACCCCCAAATTCTGTAAAAACACATAAATTGTTCCTGCCCTGGTCATCTCTGTTCAGGGGTAAAGGTGGGCAATTGGGGGGGGGGGAAATCTGCTATCACATTCATATCATAGTATCACTATCATCAATACATATTACAATACAATACATTATCTAGTAATCTTGGAAGAATTTTTAAAATGGTAAAAAATGAAATATATTCATTGACAAAAAAAATGCAACCCAGATAGAAATGTCGGATAGCTGCAAAACACGCCATTCAGTTCTGTCTCAGGCAGATATGTAAATGATTACAGGTGTGCCACAAGAGGGCGTAAAATTGCTTCCTCCACTGCCCTATAAAAAGGCTCTCAGAGTCTAATTTTGGGTAGTGTACCTCTTGGTGAGAGAGCATTGAATGCTAGACATGTCTCTACAACGCACTCGAAGAGTTTGCCAATTTGACGGTTCTGATCTAGTTGATAGGAGGTGTTGAGAGCAGTGGTTCTATAAGGGCACAGACATGATGAACAGGCCACAGATGGCCCGGACAGACCAACAGTAGAGAGGATCATTTGATCTACTGACAGCACAAGCCTCCCACTGTGTTTCATTGTGCATCAGCCAGATAGGGGTGGCACCTTGTCTGTCTCTAGCCAGACCATTTCCTGCAAAAGATCTGGGACCGTGTTGTCGTCAGCGACGAATCCAGGTTCTATTTGGGAGCCGATGATGGTCAGGCTCGGCAGTGGAGGCGTTGCGGTGAGGCTTCAATCCTGCCTTTGCTGTGGAGCGTCACACTGCCCCAAATGCTGGTGTGATGATCTGGGGAGCCATCGCATATGACAGTCGATCACGGCTAGTTGTGATACGAGGGGAAACTAGCAGCACAACGATATTTGCAGGACATCCTATGGCCACATGTGTTGCCATTTTGCAGCAGGATAATGCTCACCCGAGGAAAGCAAGCGTTTCCAAGAAATGTCTTTGCCAGATTACAGCCCTTCCTTGGCCTGCCCAGTCGCCAGATTCATCGGCATTCATGCATTTATGGTACCAGCTGGGATGGAAGATCTACAGGCCCAGCTGTGGGCAGATGTGTCATAGAGGCATGTGTGCAATCTCTCACCAACATGTACACTACTCAAAAGTAGCCTCTGAGAGTCTTTTTATAGATCAGTGGGGGAAGAAAAATGCCACATAGAAGCATTTTTACTAGTGGTCGCAGACTATGGCCCCTATTGAATATTTACTGAAAATATTTTAGATGAGACATAATTACACTACTGTGTAAAGGTCTTAGGCCACCATTAGATATGTTGTTTATACCAGGCTTCTTTCAGCACTTCAGAGTTCTTGTTTAGATTTAGGCTGTCTTTTATTTCTTTCTCTCTCCAGATGAGGCTATACTGCCTATATAATATTGGTCTGGACTCTGTTGATGTTTTACTGTTGTTTTTAATACTGCATACATATTTTCTGGTTGTAGTCCAATAAATAGACTGAGAAATAATAAAATAAGCTAAAACAACAAGTCTAATGGTAACCTAAGACTTTTACACAGTACTGTACATTTCATTGCAGTACATCACGTTGTTAGTCTTGTAGATCCAGTGCAAAACTAAGGAAGCTAATTTCAGAGTCCAGACATTTTGGTGACTACAATATTGTGTACATTGTATACACAGAGCATAATTTTTGATCCATAATGAACCTAGTTTCCTATGTGTCAAATCTCGTCTCACTACTTTTTTCTCAGGCTCATGTAAAGGCTCAGCTGGCCAGTAAAAGTCAGCTGCTGGCCATCATGAGCAGGAAACAGCGGGAGTTGGAAGGCCGGCTAGATGACATGCTCACTCGCATTGCAAAAGAGACTCAAGAGATCAAGGACCTAGAGCAACAGCTTACTGATGGTGAGAAACTAAATTAAAAAATCTAACAATATAAAATGTGTAACATTTAATACAGGTCTGTTAAAATGAGTACAAGTTTTAATGTGTATAAGGTTTAGTGCTTGTGTGGTGCACCAGCAATTCACTAGTCCACTGTTGCGGTGACCTGGGTTTGTGTCCTGGCAGTATCTTCCTGGAATGATAGGCATTACGCAGGCATGACTGGCAGTGTCTGAGAGAGGCGAGTCCAGATAGGGGTATTATTATTATTAACACTGCAACAGCGAACCCTACCCTATATAATGCCATTTTTCAAATGTTACTGTTTACTGAAATGGCTTTGAAACCATACAGTAAGTTGTGGTATGCTCTTTAATAACTCTTCAAGTTAATACTAACTTAATAGTAACTTTAATTACTCTTATGTGACTTGTTGAATCTGGAATGGGGTTAATTCAGAGTGTACAGTGGGGCAAAAAAGTATTTAGTCAGCCACTGATTGTGCAAGATCTCCTACTTAGAAAGATGAGAGAGGTCTGTAATTTTCATCATGGGTACACTTCAACTATGAGAGACAAAATGAGAAAAAAATGTAATTGTAAATCATGGTGGAAAATAAGTATTTGGTCACCCACAAACAAGCAAGATTTCTGGCTCTCACAGACCTGTAAACTTCTCCTTTAAGAAGCTCTTCTGTCCTCCACTCATTACCTGTATTAATGGCCACCTGTTTGACCTTGTTATCTGTATAAAAGACACCTGTCCACAGCCTCAAACAGTCAGACTCCAAACTCAACCATGGGCCAAGACCAAAGAGCTGTCGAAGGACCCAGGAAGAAAATTGTAGACCTGCACCAGGCTGGGAAGAGTGAATCTACAATAGGCAAGCAGGTTGGTGTGAATAAATAAACTGTGGGAGCAATTGTAAGAAAATGGAAGACCTACAAGACCATTGATAATCTCCCTCGATCTGGGGCCCCACGCAAGATCTCATCCTGTGGGGTCAAAATTATCATGAGAACGATGAGCAAAAATCCCAGAATTACATGGAGGGACCTGATGAATGACCTGCAGAGAGCTGGGACCAAAGTAACAAAGGCTACCATCAGTAACACACTACGCCGAGAGGGACTTCCTGCTTAAGCCAGCACATGTCCAGGCCTGTCTGAAGTTTGCCAGAGAGCATATGGATGATCCAGAAGAGGATTGGGAGAATATCATGTGGTATAATATCAGAAATTTTTGGTAAAAACTCAACTTACAGGAAACGTTTGCCAACTAAGGTTATGTTGCAAAGTATTGAGTTGAACTTTTGTTATTGACCAAATACTTATTTTCCACCATAATTTACAATTAAATTCTTTAAAAATCCTACAGTGGGATTTCCTGGATTTTTTTCTCATTTTGTCTCTCATAGTTGAAGTGTAGCTATGATGAACATAACAGACCTCTCTCATCTTTCTAAGTAGGAGAACTCGCACAATCAGTGGCTGACTAAATACTTTTTTGCCCCACTGTATGTGCATGCACACTGATAATACTGTTTTCTGTCTTCATCCAGGCCAGATAGCAGCTAATGAGGTCTTGAAGAAAGATCTAGAGGACATAATCTCAGGACTGCAGGAGTACCTGTGTGAGATGAAAGATCAGGCTCGACGGGCCCAGTCTGACTGCCTGTATCTGCAGAGGGAGAGGGACGTGCTCCAGCACCTCCTCCAGGACAAAGAGCAACAACTTAGCCAACTGCGGGAAGCAACACAGATCACTGAAAGAACACAGGAGGTCTGGCGGATGTTCATAGATAATCACCTTCTTAGCACTAAAATGTTGATAACAAAATTCTTATTATAAGTGTTGTGTGGGTATTAGACTTGCAGTACATACAAGTCATTGTTAACATAACAACATACCTTTAAATTATATATAGTAATATGCATTGAAAGCATTAATTATAGATGCCATACCATATAGAGTCCATTGCCTACCATAAGACCACTCGAACCCGATAAGACAAGTTCTAATTCTGGGATTAGGCCAGTAACATATTTAATGACCACAGTGCAAATTCATTCTGCTGCACTGAACATCCAGTTCGGAACATCCAAGACCAGTTCTAGAGCTGGCTGCCCCAATACACTAAGTAATCGGAGGAGAAAGACCTTGGTAAGAGAGGTGACCAAGAAGAACCCAGTGGTCACTCTGGCTGAGCTTCAAAGGTCATGTGTGCAGATGGGCGAAAGTTCCAGAAGGTCAACTTTCATTGCAGCTCTCCACCAATCTGACTTTATAGCAGAATGGCCAGACAGAAACCTCTCATCAGTAAAAGACACTTGTCTTTTACTGTGCCATCTACAGGTCATTCTTGTCATTACAGTGTGAACATTCAACAACCAGTAGCCTATAAATACATTTACTCTAACAGTACTTTTGGTAACACCTTTGGAGTCCCCCTTAGGAATTCCCCTTGATACATTTTATTATTTATTGTCCCCCTATAATTGAAATAAAATTTGCATACTTGAGTACAGCAAGTCGATGACAAAGATTTGTTTAGTTATTATTTGTTTTGCTGAAGTGAGATTGTGTTGATTTGTGTAGAAGTTGTTGCAGCACCAGGAGGACCTGCAGGCTCTGAGAAGGGAAAATGTCTCACTGAGGGATGCTCAGGATAAACATGGTACCTATAAAGCTAAACTGGAGAGTCAGCTGCGAGAGAGAGACACTGAATGTGATTATCTGAAGGAGGAGCTGGGTCGCCTGCGTCGTCTTAGTCAGGTAAACAATGCAGCTTTTTCATGAAATCTCCTTTGTTCGTGCCATGATACACTTCCACAAACATGTGTTGTGAAGAGCAGACTTTGATAGATCCCTGTTCTTTAAATAAAACAGGGTGCCCACTCACACCTGATTCAAAACACCTGACTCTAATTTCACCTTCAAATCCTAGAGGTTCACATAATTTTGCCACTTACTAATATGTCATATTGGATAATTTTCCTCAATAAATAAATGACCAAGTATATGTTTAACTGGGTTCTCTTTATCTACTTTTAGTACTTCTGTGAAAATCTGATGATGTTTTAGGTCATATTTATGCATAAATATAGAAAGTTCTAAAGGGTTCACAAAGTTTCAATCACCACTGTACACACAAAAAAAGTCTATCACACTATTTCTGCTATACCATCACATTCAGTACAAATTGTATGTGATTGCGCTTAAGCAAATCATGCCATTTCATGAAGTGTGCTGTAATTTGCAGCTGGAGCATTCTGCACTGCAGGCAGAGCTACAGAAAGAGAGACAGGCGAAAGAAAACGCGCTGGCCCAGCTGCAGCTGGCTGCAGAGAGAGAGCTGGAGAACACTGAGCTACTGCAGCAGCTCAGCACCCTGCAGGTGTGTTTCCACTGACAGATGTAACGCTCAATATGCTCCCTTATCTGTTTGCTCTTTTCACGTTTGACTGAACAGATAACATTCATAATGAAGACTGTGTTTAAATTACGCTGCTTTTGTTCCTCAATGTGTTACTGCAGGGCGAAAAGGGTGCTCTAATGGAGGAGGTCAGTGTCCTACAGGATGACTTGCAGCAGGTCAGGACAGAGCAACTTTGCCCTAAGCTTGTAACCAGGCGTTTGAATGAGCTGAAGAGAAACATTGCAACAGGCTCCGGCAGACTAAGGTACACCACCATGATAGCTAAAAGTACAACAGCCATGAGTGCAGGTTATGTGATGCCACTGGCAAAAAAAAGCTTTGTGTCGTACAGGTGTAACCGTTATCTGAAAACCGTTCTAAACTGGTTTGGGATCATTGTCATGCTGGAAGACCCAGCCACGTTCCATCTTCTATGCTCTCACTGATGGAAGGAGGTTTTGGCTTAAAATCTCATGATACATGGCCCCGTTCAGTCTTCCCTTAACACGGATCAGCCCCAAAGCATGATGTTTCCACCGCATGGTGTTCTTGGGATGCAACTCAGCATTCTTCTTCCTCCAAACAAGATGAGTTGAGTTTTTACCAAAAAGTTCTACTTTGGTTTCATCTGACCACATGATATTCTTCCAATCCTCTTCTGGATCATCCATATGCTCTCTGGCAAACTTCAGACGGGTCTGGACATGTACTGGCTAAAGCAGGGGACACGCCTGGTTCTGCAGGATCTGAGTCCTTCTCGGCGTAGTGTGTTACTGATGGTAGCCTTTGTTACTTTGGTCCCAGCTCTCTGCAGGTCATTCATCAGGTCCCTCCGTGTAGTTCTGGGATTTTTTCTCACTGTTCTCGTGATCATTTTGAGATCTTGCGTGGGGCCCCAGATCGAGGGAGATTATCAATGGTCTTGTATGTCTTCCATTTTCTTACAGTTGCTCCCACAGTTGATTTGTTCACACAACCTGCTTGCTTTATTGTAGATTCACTCTTCCCAGCCTGATGCAGGTCTACAATTTTCGTCCTGGTGTTCTTCGACAGCTCTTTGGTCTTGGCCATGGTTGAGTTTGGAGTCTGACTGTTTGAGGCTGTGGACAGGTGTCTTTTATAGAGATAATGAGGTCAAACAGGTGCCATTAATACAGGTAACGAGTGGAGGACAGAAGAGCTTCTTAAAGAAGTGAGTTAAGGGTCTTTACAGGTCTGTGAGAGCCAGAAATCCTGCTTGTTTGTGAGTGACCAAATACTTATTTTCCACCATGATTTACAATTGAATTCTTTAAAAATCCTACAGTGTGGTTTCCTGGATTGTTTTTTTTTCTCATTTTGTCTATCATAGTTGAAGTGTACCTATGATGAAAAGTACAGACCTCTCATCTTTCTAAGTAGGAGAACTTGCACAATCAATGGCTGACTAAATACTTTTTTGCCAAACTGTATGACTAGTCTTGATGTAACCTTATGTATAGATGTAACCTGGTGTGTGTCGTTGAAATGGCCACTGACGATAGTGAAATAGTAAAATAAACCAACAAACACTCACCAGCCACTCACTGTCCATTTTATCAGTGCCACCATGTAGATGCACTTTGTATTTCTACAGTTACAGACTGTAGTCCATCTGTTTCTCTACATATGTCAGTTGCTTTTGCACCAAAGTGTCATATGGATCTACACTGGCTCTTCCAAAAACTACATTCATGACGGGGCTTTTTTTGGTTTCAGTAGGAATGCTGTGTGACGCTCAAGTGATGTAAGGCTCGCACATTTTGCTTAGGTGAATTTTTTCTTTTCCATTTTAAGTGCGAAGATCTGTTATTTGTAGGATATTGTGTAAAGTATATTTAAATAGGAGGTTTGAGCTCAACACAGGCGCTTGTGTCTGAACCAATCATGATACACTAGCATCACTTCGTCTGGAGCGCTCAGGGTTCCTATGCGCTGAGATAAGACCCTACCTTGAAGTAGGATCTAAGAAGTCCCTACAGTGGTGCTTGAATGTTTGTGAATCCTTTAGAATGTTCTATATTTCTGCACAAATATGACCTAAAACATCATCAGACTTTCACACAACTCCTAAAAGTAGATAAAGAGAACCCAGTTAAACAAATGAGACAAAAATATTATACTTAGTCATTTATTTATTGAGGAAAAAGATCCAATGTTACATATTAGTGAGACACAAAAGTATGTGAACCTCTAGGATTAGCAGTTAATTTGAAAGTGAAATTAGAGTCAGGTGTTTTCATTCAATGGGATGACAATCAGGTGTGAGTGGGAACCCTGTTTAATTTAAAGAACAGGGATCTATCAAAGTCTGCTCTTCACAACATTTTGTGGAAGTGTATCATGGCACGAACAAAGGAGATTTCTGAGGACCTCAGAAAAAGAGTTGTTGATGCTCATCAGGCTGGAAAAGGTTACAAATCCATCTCTAAAGAGTGTGGACTCCATCAATCCACAGTCAGACAGGTTGTGTACAAATGGAGAAAATTCAAGACCATTGTTACCCTCCCCAGGAGTGGACGACCAATAAAGATCACTCCAAGAGCAAGGTGTGTAATAGTTGGTGAGGTCACAAAGGACCCCAGGGTAACTTCTAAGCAACCGAAGGCCTCTCTCACATTGGCTAATGATAATGTTCATGAGTCCACCATCAGAAGAACACTGAACAACAATGGTGTGCATGGCAGGGTTGCAAGGAGAAAGCCACTGCTCTCCAAAAAGAACATTGCTGCTCATCTGCAGTTTGCTAAAGATCACGTGGACAAGCCAGAAGACAATTGGAAGAAGGTTTTGTGGATGAATGAGACCAAAATAGAACTTTTTGGTTTAAAAGAAAAGCGTTATGTTTGGAGAAAGGAAAAACTGCCCCATTCCAGCCATAAGAACCTTATCCATCTGTGAAACATGGTGGTGTAGTATCATGCTTTGGTCCTGTTTGCTTGCATCTGGGCCAGGACGGCTTTTGCCATCATTGATGGAACAATGAATTCTGGAATTATATCAGAGAATTCTACAGAAAAAATATCAGGGACATCTGTCCATGAACTGAATCTCAAAGAGAAGGTGGGTCATGCAGCAAGACAACGACCCTAAGCACACAAGATGTTCTACCAAAGAATGGTTAAAGTATATAAGTTAATGTTTTGGAATGACCAAGTCAAAGTCCTGACCTTAATCCAATCGAAAATGTTGTGGAAGAGACCTGAAGTGAGCAAGCTAATGTGAGAAAACCCACCAACAATCCCAGAAGCTGAAGCCTGTTCTGTACGGAGAGGAATGGGCTAAAATTCTTCCAGCCGGTGTGCAGGACTGATCAACAGTTACAGGAACCGTTTTTAGTTTGCAGTTATTGCTGCACAGGGGGGGTCACACCAGATACTGAAAAGCAAAGGGTTCACATACTTTTGCCACTCACTAATATGTAATATTGGATCATTTTTGCTCAAAAAATATATGACCAAGTGTAATATTTTTGTGTCATTTGTTTAACTGGGTTCTCTTTATCTACTTTTAGGATTTGTGTGAAAATCTGATGATGTTTTAGGTCATACTTATGCAGAAATATAGAAAATTCTAAAGGGTTCACAAACTTTCAAGCACCACTGTATACACAGAGTTCTAAGAACTACAATCGTTCCAAGTCTTTGCGATGTAGAAACAAGGAGGCGTACCTAATAAAGTGACTGTAGTAGTATTTGATCATGTAGATTGTTTAGACTGTAGTGACTGTGTATTAGTAGTCTAATTATATTTTTTAGGAATCTTTACAGATTTTACTTTTCTTACTACCAGCAGGATGAATGAGGAGGGTGATCTGCTAGGTAACTGCTTAGCTGAACTGCGGGAGGAGCTGCATTGCACAGTTTCTGCAGCTTTAAAAGACAGAGACGAGGCCCAGAAAGCTCAGGACAAGCTGTCACGTGAACTGAGCTCCCTCAGATACCAACTTCAGAACTATGAGCAGAAATATAAGCGTGCACGTGAAGCAGCTGTACAAGCCCGGGTGAGGGGTTTTATTATTGTTTATATAATAAATCTGCTAAAATGTCATTGTATGTGTGTCTTGAGGCAGACAACACTGTGTTTTACAGCTTAATTTTCCCCTTCCTTTGTACTGGATTTCTCTTTCTTCATGTTAACAAGTATTTTAGAATAAAATAATTGTTCTAAGTAATGGAACAGTTTTTTGTAGCTTTACAACAGGATTTTTGTAGAGTTGACCATTTTGGTTCTTTTGCAGGCAACAGAGAGGTATGAGGGGGAGGCTGAGCTCCGTCAGCTGAAGGAAGACCTGCAGGAAGCACAGGATCAGCAGTACCTAATGCTGCAGCGTCTGCAGGAGGCTGAGAGTGAACGAGATCATCTACTCTCTGAGCTAGAGGAGCAAGATAAGCAGGTCTGAATTTGGAAGCAATCTGATGAAACTCTGAAAAGCTCCCCGAACCAAAAAATTGAGTCACCCTGGGACTGAAACGTACATAGTAGTGTGTAATACCTGCATGAGCACCAATAACAGCTGCAGTTCCACTTGGCATGGACTGGACAGGTTTCTGTGTAGGTGACATCACCGTTCAGCCATGTTTGCATCAAAGAATTGTGCTGTTCATTTCAAGAGGATGCACATCTGGGGATTTTGTTGGTTAGTCCAGATGTGTGACTGCTCCTGAATGCTCATCATGCCAGTCAGTTACATTTGCAGCCCTGTCAACGTGAGAATTGTTATCTTGGAGTATAGGGATAGGAATGGCCCTAACCATGACCCCAGCAGCTTAGTGTAGGCATTGTGGTTCAAATTTACTGTCACCTCAACCAAACAGCCCATTTCTGTGTAATGAAATCAACCCCAGAGCATCACAGAACCTCCTTCAGCCTGAACCATAATAATAATAATAATAATAATAATAATAATAATAGGGAACATATGAATGGCTCAGCAGCTCCTGAAATGTAACAGTGCTGGCTTCCTATAAACCATTGAAATTTTTTTGTTTTCCGTTTAATTTTTTAAGATTTGTTTTGTTTCTTACGAGGCACAGATATCAAACCTGCATGGAACATCTGCAGTAAGCTTTTGGTCCCCCTTCAAGCTTTTGGTCCTGTAAGAGACAGTGGTAGCCTAGTGGCTAAGTTACTGGACTCTGGACCAGAAGGTCCAGGGTTCAAATCCCACCTCTGCCAAGCTGCCACGGTTGGGTACTTGAGCAAGGCCCTTAACCCACAATTGCTTGGATTGTAAGACTGTAACAATTGTAAGTCGCTCTGGATAAGGGCATCTGCTAAATGCTGTAAATGTAAGATAAAAGATACGCCCACGATTTGATTTGATTCATGAAACTGAATTCGCATTCGATAAAAGACATTCCGTTTTTTATTTCTGTAGTGTAAAGAATGCAAAACAAGTCACATTTTCTTGTATAAGGTTTTAGATAAAAAACTTGTCTCCTGAAATTAAAAAAAGGTTTAAATAAAATGTTTTATTGTAGATTCACCATATCTTAAATAATCGAGGGAAAATATTTCTTTTTTTTTTTTTCTGAAAAATAACAATTCAAAATAATGTGCACTTGTCTAAAAAACAAAAAGTAAAAAAAAAACGAATTAAAAAAATCTTTAGCCCCTGCAATCAATGAAATTAGGAGTCTCACTGAGATCAGGAAATGTGTGACATATAATTGCGCCCTCTGGTGTTCAATAATGCAGTTGCATTAGATTACTTAAACAAGAACGCATAATCCAACTCAATGATGCACACTGTCCCATTTTTGCAATGTGTTACACCCCTAGTCTGGACTAACCTCAGCCTGTTACCACCATCATCAGATGAAAAGTGCTGTGTGTTTATTAGTTTGTTCAGGAGATTTTTCTTGCACCTGTGCATCATTTCCCCTCTGCAACTCTTAAGCCTTTACTACATTTGAATAAAAGTCTCTGAAGGCTCCCCTCTGAATGTTTATCATACACAACGTGTTGACCAGTTTGTGTGCTCATGTGTGCAGGTGAAGGCTGAGGACACTCTAACACGAAAGCAGGTGGAGTCCTTAGATTTGGAGTTACAGGAGCTCAGGAAATCATTCACCACTGCTGATGAAATGGCGGTCGAGCAGCTGAATGCTGCCAAGGATAAGATTCGCTCCCTCCACAGCACTGTGCACAAAATTAGCCAGGAGAGGGCAGAGGTACCATAAACGATGAACATGTACATAAAATGGGGAAACCTTTTCTGTGCAAAAATGTTGATGTGTTTGTCCTGGTAGGATGTGGAGGAGCTTGAAGAATCAAGGATACAGGCTGCTCAAGCCATGCGAGATCTCAAAAAGGCAGAGCAGGAGATTCAAGTGCTGCAGACACTACTTCAAGACAGGGTAATAAAGGACTCAGAAGACTCCTGACGTGCATTAATTACCATTCACATTTCAAATCTGTGTCTCAATGTATTTTTGCTGTAGGTTCATGTATTGGATGAACCACCAGACAGCTTCGGTGTCCCACACTCCAGTATTAACCAGCCAGAGTTAGCAAGACTGAAACGAGCTTTGAAAAGACAGCAGTCCCAGACAAGACGACTCCAAGTTCAGCTGACCCATGCGATAGAAGGTAACGATGTCCACTTACATTATTCTCAATAATCCACTTCCTCACAAAGAATAGTCTGTTTGCTTTTCTTTAAAGATAATAATGGAAACCTGGAAGAGCTTATTGAGGAGATTGAAGCACTTCGAGACACCTTGCTGCAGCAAAGCAACTACCTGGCAAGATTTGGGCATGCTCCACACAATGGAGGCAACTGGCACTATGTACCACCGTACCAAAATGTAAGGTTTCACCTTTGCGCTATAGTCTTTATTCTTATGAAAGATCCAATCATAATCTGATTTCTAATCAGTTATCCAATTATTCAAGTGGTCATGTAAACAGCAGAGTATGACATCTGATAAAGAGAGCTGGATTTTAGTTCAGTGATCAAATTTCAGTTTGGTTTTCTTAGTCTGTGCATGCACACAGGCATAATCCGACTGCCAGGTCTGCTTATTCTAAGAGACTTTGCTTTTTTGATCTTTTTTGTTCATTGACCTGTGGCTTTTTTCACTCTGGGTCTGGCAACCCAGATGGTAATGGTAATGACAAACCGCATGACACTAGTCGAAAATTATTTAGCATACCTCAGAAGGAAATGATGGGTGGCACAGCTCCAGAGATCCATATTTTGATCTCAACCTTGTACTCCACCTATGTGGATTTTACATTTACATCTACAGCATTTAGCAGACGCCCTTATCCAGAGCGACTTACAGTTGATACAGTCTTACAATCCAAGCAATTGTGGGTTAAGGGTCTTGCTCAAGGACCCAACAGTGGCAGCTTGGCAGAGGTGGGATTTGAACCCTGGACCTTCCGGTCAAGAGTCCAGTACCTTAACCGCTAGGCTACCACAGATTTTGCGTATCCTCCCCATGTCCGCGTGGCTTTACTCCAGGTACTCCGGTTCCCTCCCATGTTCCAAAGACATGTTAGGTTAACTGTCTGAGCAGCATTGATGTACACCTGCCGTGAATAGCCATTGATACTGATGTAATGTTAAATAAACAACGTTACAAAGAAACAAAATAAACTGATACTAGTGCACATTGTTTGGCATACTAATTGTACATATTATTAAGTATGAGGTTAAGATCATGTGTTATTTTCGATTGCAAATACACTGCTACACGACTGCTTGGCAGTTTTTCATCCATCCATCATGTCCAATCATGATAACTCTTTCACATCGGCTTAATGTATCAAGGCCGTCAACCTGATGGAACTTTGGTTTCCTCCTTCTAGCCTGCCAGTGTTGATTCTCAGGCCACACAGGACTCTGGACTTGGCTCGCAGCACGTCACATCCAACGACAGGGGCCTGCGTTACAGAGGCAGGCAACGTAAAGAGACGGGACCATCTTCCAGCATGGGATATTGGGTCTATTCTCCCCATCCACATGAACAGCCCACTTATGCAGGCAGAGGTGCTTTGTGTTTTCTTATTTACACGCATTTATAAGCTGTGTATAGGTTCATTAGTCTGGTTCATAATAAACAGTGATATATTATTCTTCCATTCTCCATCCCAGCAGACCAGAGATACAGGAACAGTGATGGAGAGAGTGATGCAGATGGAGTTAGGGAATCTCAGTTTACACCTCCTCCAGGTTCAGTCATCTACACCATGCCCCCTGATGGCACACACCTCCCACCAGGAACTGTGGTCTATGCACCCCCTGTACCAGGCCTGGTTGTAAACCCTGGTGCAGTGTTTTATGGCCCTCCTCCTGAAGGGGTTAGGCTGGTTTATGGCCCTCCTCCTAGTGGTTTACATATCCCTCTGATCCCTAATGGTACTCTATTCTGCAACGTGCCGGGGCATCTGACTATGGTGAGACACTTGTGCTTCTAGTAAAAAACATTAAGTGCATTAATTAACCTAATTAACATGCATTAGGTTAATTGATTACGCTAAAATGGCCCGTTCTTGGTATATTAAAATACACTGCCTGGCCAAAAAAAGGTCACCTCCTGGATTTAACTAAGAAAATAGGTAAGAGCCTCCCATTGGATAATTACTGCATTGGTGATTATGTTTCAGCTGGCAACAAGTTATTTAACCCTAACTGATGCAGTGAGTAGCTTCTCATTTGTTAAACAACCATGTCGAAAGACACATCCTGTGGTCGTGGAAAAGATGTTTCAGTAGAGTCAAATTATTGGCGTGCATCAAGCAGAGAAAACATCTAAGGAGATTGCTGAAACTACTAAAATCGGGTTAAGAACTGTCCATCGCGTTATTAAACAGTGGAAGGACAGTGGGGAAACATCATCTTCAAGGAAGGAATGTGGTCAGAAAAAAATCTTGAATGATCACCAATGACGATCACTTAAACGTCTGGTGAAATCAAATCATAGAAAAACAACAGTAGAACTCAGGGATATGTTTAATAGTGAAAGTAAGAGCATTTCCACACACACAATGTGAAGGGAACTCAAGGGATTGGGACTTAACAGCTGTGTAGCCTTAAGAAAACCACTTGTCAGTGAGACTAACTGGCAAAAACTGCTTCAGTTTGCTAGGGAGCATAAAGATTGGACTCTGGAGCAATGGAAGGTCATGTGGCCTGATGAGTCCAGATTTACCCTGTTCCAGAGTGATGGGCGCATCAGGGTAAAGAAGAGAGGTGGCTGAAGTGATGCACCCGTCATGCCTAGTGCCAACCGTACAAGCCTGTGAGAGCAGTGCTATGATCTGGGGTTGCTGCAGTTGGCCAGGTCTAGGTTCAGCTAGGTTTAAAGAATGAGGTCAGCTGACTATCTGAATATACCAGGTTATGAATGACCAGGTTATTCCATCAATGGATTTTTTTTCTTTCTTGATGGCACAGGCATATTCCAAGATGACAATGCCAGGATTCACCAGGCTCAAATTGGGAAAGAGTGGTTCAGGGAGCATGAAACATCATTTTCACACATGGATTGGCCTCCACAGAGTCCAGACCTGAACCCTATTGAGAATCTTTGGGATGTGCTGCAGAAGACTTTGTGCAGTGGTTCAAATCTCCCGTCATCAATACAAGATCTTGGGGAAAAAATGAATGGAACTCTGGACAGAAATAAATGTTATGACATTGCAGAAGCTTGTGGAAACAATGCTGTAATCAAAGCTAAAGGAGGCCCAACAAAATATTAGTGCGTGTGACCTTTTTTTGGCCAGGCAGTGTATGTTTTAATGTCAACCGTGAATAGTCCGAAGACTAGTTTATGTTAAATATACACTTGCTAAAATGTTTATGCTCATGCTTTATTTTTTTAATCAAAGCTTTAAAAAATGGTTTGATTTGGTGCATATTCGTTTAGACTTTTTGCATTAGTTGTGTACAGTTTTGAGCATTAGTGATGTGGTACTGATCATCAAGCACTAGTTCCCATTTCAGAATGTTATGTGATGTTGTTATGATGTGTGTTGTACCGCATTATGGTTGAAATTGGTGGTACAGTAATAGGATTGTGGGTTTTTTTTTCTCTAGGAGCACTCTCTTAGAGAAGCAGAACGTTCTTTAAAAGAGCAGGTGTCAGGTAAAGAGGTTCTTGAGCAGGAACTGGTTAAGCTGGAGGAGCAGAGATCAGAGCTGCAGATACAGCTTAAAGAACTGCGGCGTGCTGTGGGTCGATTGCAACGCCACAGGTCAGTGATCCCACATGCCCACAGCTTAACATGATGCACTCACACCTGTTCTTAGCTTACGTATTTCTCACATCTGCTGTTAGCAAACAGGCTAACCCCTGCTTTATTTCTATAGTGTTTTTTTACGATGGAGCATTGTCTCAAAGCAACTTTACAATTTTAAATTATCTCCTAATATCCAATGTCCAATCCCAAATTGGGCAAGCCTAGGGCGACAGTGGCAAGGAAAAACAACTAAAAAGTGTTATGAGGAAGAAACCTTAGGAGGACCAAGACTCAAAAAGGGAACCAACCTCCTTTGTCTACTCTGAGTTTGCACATGTTAAATTAAAAAAAATGTTTAGATACTCGTAGGGAGTCTCCCAGGACAAAAGGTTGGGAACCACTGCCTTAGACTATCCCATTGGCCAATTGCTATCTGATTTGGGTGAAATTCCCTAAAAGCCATTTCTAACTGTTTAGAAATGTACATTTGCAGCATTTAGCAGACACCCTTATCCAGAGGGCAAATGAGGCTCAGTGTGTGACTCAGAAGTAGCTTCTTTCTTGCTGCCCTGCCATAGAGGTCATCTTTGAGTAAAGCTTGTGAGATTATTGTCATATGCACAGACTGAGCAACCTTAGCTATAAAGACTTAGAAATCCTTCAAAGCTGCTGCTGGTTTCTTGGTAACATCCCTGGCTTCATCATTCAGTTTGTAGAATGGCCCTATTTGTCTTTGGGCCCCTTTGAGAATAGCTTTACAGCTACCTGGGGTGTAATGATAGTGAAATTTAATGGTATGATACGTATTGCAGTTTTTGCTCCACGATACAATATGAAGAAAGAAATTTGATTTGGATTTCCCTTTTAATTTAGAGAAAAAAGGGGGCCAATACAACTTCCTGCTCTGCAAGCTTGGAACAGGGTTGGTTTGCTGGGGTTAAAAAAAATCACCAAAGAGCTCTGCCATTGCTGATTTCTTTTTTTGAAGGGCATGATCCAGGCATCTCAGGATCCACACTCTCTTCTGAAGGATTTGTCTCCATATTCTCTCTAGCTTTGTACTATAGAAATAAATTATGAAAAATCCCTTTATTATGTTTGAGTTTCTATTTCCTCACATTATGATGAATGAATATTACTATTTGCATCGTGACACCCCTACCAGCTATGGTATCGGAATCCTGAACGAGAACGTTTATTAATGGTTAGTCGAAAGGGTTGATCACTTAAAAAAAAAAAAAATAAATAAATACAAGGTATTTTACTAATTGCAGTTTAATAATTTTGTTTAATTCTTTTAATGCTACTGCCACTTTAATGTAGATGATTATTACACACACGAATGAGTTCCACTCCTGCCTGTGCTTGTGGATCCGCAGCATTGGTTGGCTGTTGTGGTGACCAGCTGTTTACAGCCAAAATGTCCAGAGTTAAAAGAGGGATTCTTATTTTGTTTTATAATTTATTATGATTTTTAAGACCTCCATCATTAAAGTGTACAGATGTTGATTGGAGGGTAATTAAATGGTGCGAATCTGTATTAGGTTGAATTTTGTTTCTGGTACTGTGGTAGCCTAGTGGTTAAGGTACTGGACTATGAACCAGAAGGTCCAGGGTTCAAATCCCACCTCAGCCAAAGCTGCCACTGTTGGGTCCTTGAGCAAGGCCCTTAACCCACAATTGCTGGGATTGTAAGACTGTATCAATTGTAAGTCGCTCTGGATAAGGGCATCTGCTAAATGCTGTAAATGTAAATGTTTGGTTGTTTCTTGTTACAGGAGGCTGTTGGAGAGTTCGATAAGCAGTACAGAGGAAGAGAGCGTGATGGGAGAGGTGAAGTGTGCAGAGAAAACTCTGCTCAGACGTAGGAGTGAGCTCCGAGAGTCAGACCGCCTGCTGCTGGAGGCTGAGGCAGACCTGAAGGAGACCAGAGCTAAGGTGTGACAGAATTCGTTGGCAGTGTGACGTGGCGTCTAAAGACAAAAATTCTAAAAGATCTTCAATAACATAGATAAGATTACCATTACATTAAAAATGCATGTGAAGAATGCACATCTGTATGCAAAGATGTAAATTGGATGGTTGTTTTATATAGACCAAAGATACTCTACAACGCTACAATGAGCTTAAGAGGCAGTTAAAGGAGGCAGAACGTGAGCTGGAGGAGACGGAAAGACAGACTCAGGATAGTGCCAAACAGCTAGCACAGACCAAACAGCAGTACCGGTATCTATAGGACCATTTTCATTTGTGTTAGCATTGCGCAGTAGGTTGTTCTTTCATGGCTGAGTTGGCTTCTTATTCACCCTTCTGTTCAGGGATGAGCTTCAGGATCTTCAGAGACGGAAGCAGAATGAAGAGACCGCCTTACAAAATATCGAAAAAAGGATTGCAGACCGAGACACGGAGCTCCAAGAAGTCACCAGAAATCTGGAGAGAGCGAGCATTAAGTAAGTGACACTTGGGACGCAACGTGGCATCGGACAGTTTCTTACGGTGGTTGCTTTTCTGCAATGTGTCCAGACTGGAGAACTTGCAGAAGGAGCTTAGAGAGACCCAGTGCCATGAAGCAAAGCTCCTCATGAGCTACAGAGACTCTGAGGAAATTGTAAACCAGCGAAGAAATGATCTGGAGCATCTAAACACCCAGGTGAAACTAACATTCTCATTTATTTTGATGTGTTGCTGTATAATGCCTGCTTTTGCACATTACTTACCCAGATATCTCAGATGCCAAGATGTTTCAATTCTATTCATTTATTTTTTGTCCTGAAACAAAAAAGGTAGCCCCCATATTAGCGTATCACATTCTGAAATCAGTTTGAAGCTTTTTTTTCCAGAATTTCCTGTGTCATAGCAGCTCTTGTTGTTAAAGCTGGTATGACAAGCTACTCATGTATTGCTGGTGTTTTAATTACGCAATAGCATGAGAGAACTGGTTATGTGGGGGTTTTATGTTTTATGTTAAATTTGCTCTATTTTAGGTCCTGGTGATGCTTTGATTATTTCATTGATAACAATAACAATACTGGGTGTCAGTCTGTGCTCACTGTCAATTTGCCTCCAAAATTCAGTTAGTCTCGGAAATTAAAATACATTTGGGCATCATCAGGACTTTCTCACATTACTCTCCTATATTTCCACAATGTTACAGTCCACGCCTAAGGAAATAGGGTGGTTCAAGCGTTGCGACTCTGGACACACCTGTGTGCTTTAATCAGGGGCAACCATAGCCCTACTAAATAAAATGTTAATGAAGCAATTATTTAGTTCTTTATTTGATACTAGTTTAGATATAATTATGTCTGTCTTTTTATTCTCTCTCAACTATACCTTACATCTTTCCAATTCACAATAATAAGTTAAGAGATGAAAAAATGTAATTGAAGCACCTCTAGGTTATGTGTTTGGTGTTTTACTATTTACTCCTGTTTATAAGTCATCAAAAAATCCAAAACAGTCATTTTTGTTCCTCTGTGCATATAGCTGCACCTGGCAAAAGAGGAACAGTCTCTGTTGGGCAGGAAGCTGGACCAGTGGCGAGAGGAAGAGGGCGTCATGAGGACCAACATGGAGAAGAGCAGGTTTGGCCTAGTAGGGGTCCTGAGACAGGGAGAGGAGGAAACACACAGCCTGCAGAAACGCATTAAAGTAAGCTCTCACAAATTCTTAATTAGCTCCAGTCCTGTCCATAGTTCTTGTCACTTGTGGTAGAGATGAGTTAAATATTTAGAAGTTCACCTGCTGAATTAGCTAAATCTCACAGTGAAAAAACCAACCTTTAAATGAATGTAGTCTTAGAAAAGAAGGTCTCTTAAGAAATTCTGATTTTTAACCACATGTGCCAGTTATGTTCACGCTGCATTTAATAATGTGTACAACCTCCTTCTACCAATAAAACAGTGCTTGGTGTTGTTTTATACATAGGGTTGGAGAATACAAAGCAGGGAAATTGAAACCATTCGTATTACATTTACATTTCTTTTAGCTTGGTCTACAAATTTTCTATGGTGTTTAGATCAGGGGACTGAGATGTCCTATGATGGAAGCTTTGTGTACAGAAAACCATTTTTGCGGACATATGTTTTGGATCAATGTCTTGCTGGAAGGAATAGTGATGACCCATTTTTATTTCGTCCGCATTTCTAAAAAATCCTGGGGGTGTCAATAACTGGCACATGTGGTTTTGTTAAAAAGAATTATTTCTTTTCTCAGACTAAATCTATTTCTATTAAAGGTTGGATTTTCAGGATGTTGATGAAGTGAATTTACCCAAAGCTGAATTCCTTACAACCCATGTTACTGATCTTTACGAGGGGTACCAATAGTGGAGGAGTCCATATAGTCCACAGTATTTTTAAGTGTTGTGGGATACCCTTAACAAGGCACGTGTGTGTTTGTAGGAGCTGAGTGTGGATATGCAGGATCTTTCTGTGCAAAAGGGAGAACTGGACTCTCAACTATCAGAGAGGAAGAGAAAACTAGCTCTGTATAAAAAGGAGGAGCAGAAAGAGAAAGAGACTTTGCAGAAACTGCGCTCAGTGATCAGCAAGCACAAAGAAGGTGAAGTTAGCGCTGGACTTCACTGCACATGAAAAAAGTATAGTGGTTGAGCATTAAAAAAACCACTGGAATAAATAACGAATAAGCTAATGAGTCAACATAGCCTCTATGTAGCCTCATATGTAGCATGTGTATGTGATTTCCTGTATAGATTCTTACTAAAGAGATCCTTTATTCATGTCTACTTAGTAGAGATGCACAAATAAATATTTTGTGCATCACTACCAAGTAAAATTGTTTGACAATGTTGTTGTCCTGTGAAAAATATATACATGGCTGTTGTAATTTGTTTAAACATCACTCTCTCTGTATTTGTAGATCTGAAACGGGTGCTTGACAGGATTCAACTGGACAGTGGGGAGCTAGAACAAGTCAAGTATCAGCATAAACAGATACTAGACCAGCTGGAGAAAAGCCAGGAGAATTTGCTACAGGTGTGTGAGAGGACTGTGGTAGCCTAGCAGTTAAGGTACTGGACTATGGACCAAAAGGTCAAGG
Source organism: Ancistrus triradiatus (assembly GCA_025084515.1). Lineage (NCBI taxonomy): Eukaryota > Metazoa > Chordata > Actinopteri > Siluriformes > Loricariidae > Ancistrus > Ancistrus triradiatus. The sequence goes on along the minus strand of JAJAGP010001053.1, from coordinate 187,164 downwards.
GTTCAAATCCCACTTCTGCCAAAATGCCACTGTTGGGTCCTTGAGCAAGACCCTTAACCCACAAATGCATGGATTGTAAGGTTGTATCAATTGTAAGTCGCTCTGGATAAGGGCGTCTGCTAAATGCTGTAAATGTAAACGTGTGTGGCAGGTCTCTTCATGCCAGAATTTATTACTTTTAAGATTTTAACCATGGACAAATATGGCCATGGTCAAATATGGACATATGGACATGGTCAAATATGGTTGTTATCCATAAGGTAATTGGCCTACTTAACTCGTATTGTCTTGACAGATACATCAGCAGTTGTAATGACACACGTTACAGCACAGCCTCTGGTGCAGATCGTTTTAAAGCAGAGTTTTATGAAATACATGTGGCATCAGCAAGAGCAGACTGAATGCTGAGCAAGATGGATGAGCCACTGCAACTCTTGTTACAGCCTTACTTTTTATATAGACTTTATTTTTGCTTCGGTTTAAGATTACTACATCTATTGTTCAAAGTAGTTGTAAAAGCCATTCAGAATTCAGATTTTTCGCAGGATAGTGTGTGATGTTCCTGGCATTATGCTTTGGCAGGGTGCGTGGAGGATCTTAAGGGGAAGCTTGCCGCGAGGAGAGCTGGAGGAGGAGCAGGCAGCGGGGGGGGAGAGAGGGGAAGGCCAAAGAGGAGGCATGGCAGGAGGAGGAGCTGCTTAACTCTGAAAGAGCCAGGGCTGATTGCGAGCAGCGCACAGAGGAGACAGCCTGCGTGGAGCAGTATGTCCCAACCTGGAGCCGGCAGGAACACAAAGCTACCAAGGGTATTTGCTCCAAATCAGTGCTTATCCTTGTTTACAGGTTTAATGGCTGGAGATTTGAAGAACCTGGCGTGTGCTTTTTAAATCACCTATTTGTGCAAGTGCGTGTGAGCAAGAAGGGGGACATCAGTCGCACAGCGACCAGGGGGAGATTGAAACTACCACATTCTGGTCTCGACGTGGTAAGTCAGACATGGCCAATACTTCTGGACAGCCGGTTGCTGGGATATGGACACTTATGAGTTTTGAGCTCGGAGTCCCTGCATTAGAACAGCCTGTGCCACCCGAGCTGCCTGACACTGCTAAATGTTTTCATTTTCTTAGACAAGAAAACTTTATACTGCACCGGCTTTGTAAATATAATTATGGGATTACCGGAGTAGAGTACATTAAGGGCACTATTGTTGGAGTTAAACCCCCACTGTTCTTTGATCTGTGGGCAGGTGCCTGGATCACACACAGCAGAGGGGGAGAACGGAAAGCAGAGGCAGTCTGCTAAAGCTGCAGGCCGAGTGACCAGGCTGGAGGCAGGAGCACCAGTCATGCTTTCAGGTGTTTAAGAGAAGAGTCTTCAGCAGGGAGTCTTACCTGCTGTAATCCAGAAGAAACAGGGTGACTAGGGTACAAAACCCACAATCATGATAGGATCACTATCAATACAGTGGTACCTCGGTCTCGTCATTAACGCTTGTTTAAGGCTTTGGGAGGTACGATAAAGACGCTGTACCAGAGCAGATTTTTCCCATAAAGGAATAATGTACATGGTGCTTGAATGTTTATGAACCCTTTAGGAATTTTCTATATTTCCTGCATATAGTATGACCTAAACATCATCAGATTTTTCACTGAAGTCGAAAAGATGAGAGCAAAAAATGTAGATATGAGGTCATTTTATTTATGAGGGAAATATGAAACCCAATATTACCTATTAGTGAGTGTGGCAAAAGTATGGTGATACCTTTGCTGTTCAGTAATCTGGGGTGACCCCACTGGTGCAGCAATAAACTGCAAGCTAAAACGTTCCTGTAACTGTTGATCAGTCCGCACACCGGTTGGCGAATTTTAGGCCCATTCCTCAGGTGGCAGAAGACAGCTTCAACTTTTGGAGAATGTTGGGGTTTCTCACATTAATGCTCAACTTCAGGAGGTCCTTCCAAAACATTTGATTGGATTTTAAGGTCAGGCCTTTGACTTGGCCATTCCAAAACATGAAAACTTTATTCATTCTAGACATTCTTTGGTTAGAACGACTTGGGGCTTAGGGTCGGGGTATGGTCTTGCTTGCAAATGACCCAAAGCCTTCTATTGAGATTGAGTGTCAACCACCATGTTCAACAGATGGGGGAAAAGGCTCTTATGCTGGAATGCAGTGTTTTCCTTTCTCCAAACATAACGCTTTTCTTTTAAACCAAAAGTTCTATTTTGGTCTTTTCCGTCCACAAAACATTCTTCCAATAGTCTTCTGGCTCATACACGTGATCTCTAGCAAACTACAGATGAGCAGCAATGTTCTTTTTGGAGAGCAGTGGCTTTCTCCTTGCAACCCTGCCATGCACACCATTGTTGTTCAGTGTTCTTCTGATGGTGGACTCATGAACATTAACATTAGCCAATGTGGACTGTGGTAGCTTAGTGCTTAAGTTACTGTACTCTGTACTCTGGACCAGAAGGTCCAGGGTTCAAATCCCACCTCTGCCAAGCTGCCACTGTTGGGTCCTTGAGCAAGACCCTTAACCCACAATTGCTTGGATTGTAAGACTGTACCATTACTGCTAAATGCTGTAAATGTAAATGAGAGAGGCCTTCAGCTGCTTGGAAGTTACACTGTCCTTTGTGACCTCACCAACTATTACACGCCTTGCTCTTGGAGTGATTTCTGCTGGTCGACCACTCCTGGGGAGGGTAACAATGGTCTTGAATTTCCTCCATTTGTACACAATCTGTCTGGCTGTGGATTGGTGGAGTCCAAACTCTTTAGAGATGGTTTTGTAACCTTTTCCAGCCTGATGAGCATCAACAACTCTTTTCCTGAGGTCCTCAGAAATCTCCTTTGTTCATGCCATGATACACTTCCACAAACATGTTGTGAAGAGCAGACTTATAGATCCCTGTTCTTTAAATAAAACAGGATGCCCACTCACACCTGATTGTCATCCCATTGATTGAAAACACCTGACTCTAATTTCACTTTCAAATTAACTGCTAATCCTAGAGGTTCACATACTTTTGCCATTCACTAATATGTAATATTGGATTATTTTCCTCAGTAAATAAATGACCAAGTAGAATATTTTTGTCTCATTTGTTTAACTGGGTTCTCTTTATCTACTTTTAGGACTTGTGTGAAAATCTGATGATGTTTTAGGTCATATTTATGCAAAAATGTAGGAAATTCTAAAGGGTTCACAATATTTCAAGCACCACTGTAAATTGAATTAATATCTGGCACACCCCCAGGAAATCCACACTGTATAAGGCAATATGTACAATAATGAAGTTGTATTGTACAGGTGCTCCCTGATTTATCATGGAGATACGTTCCGACAAATTCATCAGAAGTTAAATATATCATGAAACCGATGAGTTTAATACAGTCTGTACTATGCTAGCGGAGCCTATTACACATTAACACCTCAAACATTAAGCTACAGCTGGCCAAAATCATTAACACAAAGCTTATTTTATAATAAAGTGTTGAAAAATCTCATGTAATTTAGTGAGTAATGGATTGAAAGTGAAAGCAAAACACTTGCTCTATTTGTGAACTCGGGGCGCTAGCATAGCTGTAGCCTGTAGACAGTACTGTAGATGTGAAAATAAAGAAAAACACAAGAAACAGAGCACTAAGATCTGAATCACTGTGTACTGAATCATAATCGTGAATCATGAATTTTGAATCGACCTTCGGCTGGAATGAGTTGCGCAGTGCGACTCATACAAGTTGAAGCAAGTGCACAGAGTACCGAACAAACGACGAGAACCGAGACAGATATTTCTAGTCAAAATGCGCTGAGAGCTACCACTGTACTTTTAATTTCTGTTGATATGTGACATGTAGGTAATTTGTTCTTTTTTTTTCCCCCTCCAGAGAAGACTGAAGAGATGAATAAACTAAAGGAACAGGTTTCACACTCAAAGCTTCAGCTAGAGGAGATGAGAAAGGTGCGTGTGTATATATAGCACGTTTAAGTGCTTGATTTAGAACTTAAATAAGGGATGTCCATCTCAAATACTCCACTGCTTCTGTAATGTCTGGTCATAAAAGGCTCTCAATATTTCTCTTTACTGTACTGAATAGAATTTATGCTATATGATTGCTATATGTGCTTTTTGATGGAGAATAATCCCATGTCAAAGTCAGATTTGTTTATGTAGCACCTTTTACAACAGGGCATAGTCTCAAAGCAGCCCTACAACTAGCTGCTTGGGCGAGCCTACAGTGAGGGTGGCAAGACCAAGACTCATTGGGGAATCTAAATGTTATATGTAAGAAATAAACTAAATTACCTAAATAATAAATGTGTAATAATAGTTTTGATACACATAAGCTAAACAGAATAATACAACAGAGAATATAATAAAACTTAATAAATGTAATAATGTAGTACATCAAATATAATATAGTCTAAAATGAATTAAATAGAGAATACAATATTACGGATGATATAATGAAGAATATAAAACTATAGAATATAATACAGTAGTGTATATACAGTGGTGCTTGAAAGTTTGTGAAACCCTTTGAATTTTTTATATTTCTGCATTAAATATGTACCTAAAAGAGCATCATCAGGAGTTTCACAAACAAGTCCTACGGCTTAAAAAGTAGATAATGAGAATCCAGGTTTATAAAAAAAACGGACCACAAAAAAATATGCTTTGGTCATTTATTATGAGGGGGAGGAAAATGATTCCCAATATTCCAGTAGGTTGCACACTCGAGGATGTAGAAGTCATTTTTTGAAGGTTGTTTGCGTAAGTGGATTCATGGCACGGAAACAAAAGGAGATTTCTGAGGAGCCTCAGAAAAAAGAGTTGTTGATTGCCTATCGGCTGTGAAAAGGGTACAAAACCATCTCTTAAGAAAAAAAAGAGCACACAGCGCACTCCACCAATCAACAGTCAGACATGATAGTATTACAAAGGAAGGAAAGGAAATTCAAGACCATTTGGTACCGATCCCAGGAAGTGGTATTTCGAGTTCCAACATAAGATCGACTCCTAGCGCAAGGCGTTTGGTAATGGTTGGCGGAGGTTACACAAACAGACGACCCCAGGGTAACTTCTAAGCAACTGAAGGCCTCTCTCACATTGGCTAATGTTAATGTTCATGAGTCCACCATCAGAAGAACACTGAACAACAATGGTGTGCATGGCAGGGTTGCAAGGAGAAAGCCACTGCTCTCCAAAAAGAACATTGCTGCTCGTCTGCAGTTTGCTAAAGATCATGTGGACAAGCCAGAAGGCTACTGGAAGAATGTTTTGTGGACGGATGAGACCAAAACAGATCTTTTTGGTTTAAAAGAAACGCGTTATCAATCAATAAATAAATGACCAAGTATGATATTTTTGCCTCATTTGTTTAACTGGGTTCTTTTTATCTACTTTTAGGACTTGTGTGAAAATCTCATGATATTTTATGCCATATTTATGCAGAAATATAGAAAACTTTCAAGCCCCACTGTAATAAATAAGTTAATGAATATAGGTTCCCACAACTGCCATCAGCATTTACCAGTTTTGGTGTCATGGTATACTCAGTCAGCAGGAGGAGAAGGGGGGACCTAGGGTCCTCTGATGTGGTCTGAGTAAAGGTATGAGGCTGAAACTGGTGACAGAAGAACAGCTTGGGTTAAAGGCTGGGAGTCACAAGACCAGCTCTGAGTGAGGGCCAGAACCCGTGTGCCAGAAGTACAGCTTGAGTGGAAAACCAAATATGTAGTTAGGGATGTTAAGAACACAGAGTCTGTACATAGAACATGTTTGTGCCGAATCTAGCATGACACTTCAACAGCACTAACTGTGACAGGATCAGATGTGTCATGAGATATGTGGTGTTGGTTTTGGCAGCTACTACTCTAAAGCATTTATTCTACCCTGAACTGTTGCAGTTTGATTAAACAGAGCCACCTTTATGATATGTTTACACTAACTCTGTGTAGCAGGAAGATGGTAAGATATGGCTGTAGTTTCCTTTCTTGTTTTTCTAAAAGTCCTAATAATCCTTCAGCTAGCATTTCTTCTTCTTAAATTGCCAAAGAACATCATACCACCCTGAAAGTCCATGAACGTTCTTACACCAGTCTGCTAAATTATCACTTAATCCAAAAATCATGCAAATCACCAAACTGCTTGACTCCAGAGTTGGGTATCTCTGACAGGGTACTAATCTTTGTGTGTTCCATCTAAACTTCCTGTTTTTCTGTGAACAGGAGGTAGAAGATGCCCGTCAAAAGCTTTATGATCTTGCCAAGCAGCAGCGTGAACAGAAGGCTGTGTTTCAAGACAAAATTCAGAGGAGACAACAAAGAGTGGACAAACTGGAGCAGCAGCTGAAGCAGCTAGAGGCTGCAGTGGCCAGGAAGCAAGCCCAGTATAAGAAGGAGGAAGATGTATGGTAGCACTTTGTGCTCTACAACCAAATAGCAACTAATAAAAATCTATGGTCTATAATTAAAGATCCGGCCTAGCCAGCAAGCATGCATGTGTTATTGAGGTGTTTTTTTTACACTTACTTTAGATTTGTATTTTGAAAGTTGGTTAATTAAAACTAGCTAACCACATGCCACTTCCTTTATATTTATATTTATATTTACAGCATTTAGCAGACGCCCTTATCCAGAGCGACTTACAATTGGTACAGTCTTACAATCCAAGCAATTGTGGGTTAAGGGTCTTGCTCAAGGACCCAACAGTGGCAGCTTGGCAGAGGTGGGATTTGAATCCTGGACCTTCTGATCCATAGTCCAGTACTTTAACTGCTAGGCTACCACAGTCCCACAGTCCCTTTAAAAACTCCAAAATTAGTTTTGTAAATATTTACAATACAAAAAGGACTAGAAGAGTGTGTACATTTTGTGCTATTAATCTACATCTGCACTAATAACCACTAATAATCTACTAATGCACCTATAACCCCTTTTAGTTTTATAAAATATGTTTTGTTGCCAGTGCCTGAAGACGCAGCAGCAGCAGAGTTTAGAGTTGGAGGAGCTGCAAAGACAGCAGCAGCAGAAGCTTCAGGCCCAGATTCAGACAGTAGAGGAAGCTCTTGCTCAGCGGGTGGAGAAGATGGAGCAAGTCACGGCTGCTGTGGAAGAGCTGGAGGAGAAGAGGAGCTTTCTGCGGGCAGACCAGAAGCAGTGTGAACTATTGCAGGACAGAGTGGCTCAGCTGGGTAATTGTCCTTCCTCTGCCTACATAAGACATCGCACTACTTTGCCATATGATTGTGTGTGTGTGTGTGTGTGTGTGTGTGTGTGTGTGTGTGTGTGTGTGTGTGTGTGGATTGGCCTCACTGTGATGTTATATGACTATAATGTTAGTAATAACCGACTTTTATGGGTGTGAAGACATTCCCTTGACGATTGACGATTTCCTTTCAGTTGACTCATGAAGACTTATTTGTCTCTGTGCACTGAATCGTGAATCATGAATCATGAATCTTTCGAATGAAAGGAGTCTAGTTTAAGCAAATGTGCCGAGTACTGAGACAAATTTTTTTCTAGTCAAAATGCATCGAGAACCGAATTCGAAGAGTTCCGAGGTGGTGGAGAACCGAGGTACCTATGTATTATGAATACATTTACTCTCGGTGTTGTTATGTTAACTCCATAAGCAATCAGCATGGAAATGTTATCTATAGTTTTAAATAAAAATAATGTTTTTAGGAGCCTGAGGACATTTGTCTGAGCCTCACAAACAAAAGTGCATTTTGTCTGTGGATGCACCGATATTGCATTTCCTTGGGCCGATACGATAACCGATGTTTAGCACATTATTGTGGCCGATACCGATAACCTTTCTGCATTTAAAAAAATGTTCACATTATAATCCATATATGAAATGTTGTTAAAACTGGATTGGTAATTCATTTTAGCATTAAAATCAAATGATAATAAGCAATAAAACGGGTAGATCAGACTCGACGGTTGCTGTCAACACAAGTTGCAGTTTGCTGAAAGGAAAAATGGTTTAATTCCATTTTATTTTCAAACTGTCCTTTAAAAAGGTAACTGTATATATAACTAGAAACTCAGCAACAACAGATATTTTGCTTTATGAGTAACAGCCAAAAGAAAAAACAAAAATATTCATATGTAAATGTATTATAAATATTGGTTATAATATTGGCTAAAATTCTAATATCGGACCGATGACGATAACTGAAAAAAATCCATATTTCATGTATCACTAATTCTGTCAGTCGAAGACCTTGAAGACAAAACCTTGCTTTAGGTTACTTTGTGTTTAGGTTTAGTATTATTTCACCCTAGCATGAGACAGGCAGTGGAAGAACCTCACAAGTACATTAATACAAGTGTATTATACAAGTGGTATTTGTGTTTACAGAGCAGGATCTGGCCGAGAGTGAGGCCAAGCTGTGGGCCAGGACTGAGGAGCAGAGGGAGTTGAGGAAGGAGCTGGAAACGTGTCGCTCTCGGATACAGCTTTTTCAAGAAACCCTGAACACAGAGAGATGTGACACAGAGGTACGACTGACCGAGGTATTCCCCTGAAAACCCAAATGATTGAATCCGCTCTGTGAATGTCAGGGCTGAGAGAGTTGTGTTTCTGTATTTGTGTTCTCAGGTCTGGCAGGGAGAAGAGGAGAATCGCTTCGGAGAGATTAAGGAGTCTGTGTGCTCTCTGAGGGCTGAAGTCAAAGCAGAGCTGGACAGCGGTACGAAAGAGCTGGAGTTTCGTCCTGCAGACACAGAAAGCTTCGAGGTGGACCCCCCATGGAATGTGGGACAATCGACGTACAAAAATAACGTACGGGCAAAAAAATCCAGCTTGTTTTTAAATACAGCAGTACCTCGGTTCTCATTGTTAATTCATCCAAGAGGGCTTGTCAAGAACCGAAAATGATGTTAATTTTTCCTATAAGCAAATTTTTCTTATAAGGAATGTAAGTTGATGTTTAAAACACTTACATAAACCTACAGTTGGGCAAAATCATTAATACAAAGCTTATTTTATGATAAAGTGTTGAAAAATCTCATGTAATTTAGTGAGTAATGGATTGAAAGTGAAAAGTAAAAGCAAAACACTTACTCTATTGGTGCAGCCTGTGTTCTGGAGGATTCAGGTCCTGATTTGCTATCGGTTGGCTCTTATAACTAACCTTTTTAGGACCCATGGAGACTTATTTGCACTAAGAATCCAGTACTCTAGATGTAAAAATAAAGAAAAATACAAGAACTGAATCGTGAATCAAGTTTCGGTTGAAACGAGTCACATACAGGTTTAGGGAAGTGCGCCAAGTACTGAGCAAACAACGAGAACAGAGACGCATTTTTGTAATGTTATTTGGCTGATCAAACTGAGTCACAGATATAAAACCAATTAACAGAAATATGTCTAACTGGCAGAAGTCATAAATCAGATTTGAGTTGCCTCACTGAATAAATCCTTCGTCTGCTCTGCAGGACGATCAGTGGCGAGGAGATGCATTGAGAGAGAAGCTAATGCAACATGAAGATCATCTAAAGGTGACAAGTGTTTTGAAAATGGTTTTATTTATATATACACTCACTGTTCACTTTGCTAGTACCAGGTTGGCCCCCTTTTCCCTTCAGAACTGCCTTAATTCTCCATGGTATAAATTTTACAAGATGCTGGAAACCTTCCTCAGAGATTTTGCTCCATATTGACATTGCAGCATCACGCAGTCGCTGCAGATTTGTCGGCTGCACATCCATGATGTGACTCTCCGGTTCCACCACATCCCAAAGGTGCTCTATGGGATTAAGATCTGGTGACTGTGGAGGACATTTGAGTACAGTGACCTCGCTGTCATGTTCCAGAAACCAGTGTTGGATGATTTGGTCGTAAAGGGATGCACATGGCCAGTCCATCCCTGCAATCGTTTAAAAGATGCCCAGGGGTCCAAAGTGTGGCAGGAAAATAACCCCCACACCATTACACTACCTGCAGCTTGAACCACTGATACAAGGAAGGATGGATCCATAATTTTGTCGTTTATGCCAAATTCTGACCCTCCGAATAGCAGAAATCGAGATTCCTCAGGCCAGGCAACTATTTTCCCATCCTCTGTTGTCCAATTTTAGTGAGCCTGTGCAAATTGTAGTTTCAGTCTGTTCTTAGCTTACAGGAGTGGCACCTGATTTGGTCTTCTGCTTCAAGGTTCGACATACTGTGTGTAATTCTCTTCTGCATACCTGTTGGCATACCACTGGCATCAACAAGGCGTTTTGACCCAGAGAACTGCCCTCACTGGATATTTTCTCGTTTTCAGACCATACTCTGTAAACCCTAGAGATGGCATCTTTCTTTCCCATTCTGATGCTCAGTTTGAACTTCATTCAGTTTATTTCTTACATAAAATAAAATCTGGGCTTCCCAAGGAGGTTGGGTCCCTTTTTAAGTCTTGGTCCTCCCAAGGTTTCTTCCTCTTCACATTCAGGGAGCTTTTCCTTGTTACTGTTGCCCTTGGTTTGCCCAGTGGGCCTACATATTGGTGAAACTGCTTTTAGACAGTGTTTTATTGTAAAAATCACTATAGAAATACATTTGACTTGACTCGAGATAAGCCCATACAACTAGATAATTCCTTTCATTCTGTTATAGTTGAGTTAATTTAATGTTTTTGTTTCTGAATATCAGCTATAAGGTACTCCTTTCACCATATAGGCACAGCTCCGCAAGACCGTGTTCTCTCAGCAGGAGGCATTGAGCCTTCGCAGGCAGCAGACAGAGGGAAGCATCCAGGGTCTGCGCAGACGAGTAGACAAGCTGGACCAACTGCTCAGCAAGGCTGGCCACGATTCCCCTTACCTGAACGACTCAGAACTGGTGACCAAGTACACAGCTGTAAGTGTGACCTGAAGGTACAGGTGTGTGTGTGTGTGTGTGTGTGTACCAAAATGGAAGTGCATTTTGCTCAACTCTTGAGTTATGTCCATACAATGATAATCTGTCTGTTCTAGTTATGAAGTAGTATAATATAATCTAATTTCAGACAATTTCAGAATTTTTCGTTACGCATTTTCGTCCAATTTGAATATTTCTGTAGTGTACATATTTATTTTTTCCCCAGCACGAATACAGCAGTTTGTTGCTTTAAAAATATACAATAAGTGCCAGAGATATTGGCCACCTTGATAAAGATGGGTAGAAATGGTTATGGAAAAATATTGGTGATTAAAGAACTTAACACTGAAAATTTGAGAACTTAACCTTGAAGTAAATATATTCTAGAGGAAAAAGGAGGCATAGGGGTTGTGTCTAATTCGGAGATCTGGTGATGCCAGAATTCATTCTCCTGAGTATCTCCAAATGTGAGTCTCACTTTCCTTACTGCTTCCCATTGTTTAAAACTAGGGCTGTCAAAACTAACATGCTTGTTACTTGACCCTTTGAGGCATCTGGACTGTGTCTAAAAATGTCCCATGTCCACTGGTCCCTACATTCTACATACTAAAATCCTGAGCAAAAAAGCCTAAAATATCAAATCATTAAGCTTTTAATGCTCCTAACAAGTCAAGTCAGATCTATCTATATAGCGCTTTTTACAATGGAGCATTGTCTCAAAGCAACTTTACAATTTTAGATTATCTCCTAATATCTACGTCCAATCCCAAACTGAGCAAGCCTAGAGCGACAGTGGCAAGGAAAAACTCCCTAAGTGTTATGAGGAAGAAACCTTAGGAGGACCAAGCCTCAAAGGGACCCAACCTCCTTGGACATGATAAATGTAAGAATGAAACTAATTTATCTAAACTAGTAAGTCATGGAGTGATAGTTCAAATGAAATGTAAAATATGCACAACAAATCAGCGGTCTGAAAATGTAACAAGAACTAAGAAAATGCACTCCTGAGACCTGTATCACTATTTGCTTGCATCGCTGCAATAAACTCTAACAATGAACTAGGGGGAAAATTGGAAACAGAGAAATACACGTACATAGTGTTCTTGTACCCAGAGATAAAATCATGAAAAGATTTAAATGTTTGAGCTAAAACCCAAACTAACACATGGCCAGGGGTTCAAATTATTTCAAAATATCTTCTTTTTTTTCTTAAAATATGAGTTGTTAGTTGGTGATCAGTCAGGTTCTTGTTTTGGCCTGGGCAGAGTCCAGATTTGAAGTACCTGAGAAACATTTTTCAACTACTCCTCAGCTGTTTGATGCCATCACCATTGGGTGGAGCAACACTGATGTTGTAATTTTGGGTTTGCCCCCATTCTTTTGCCCGAGAGTGTAAGCTTATGGTGTTTTTTATGGTTATTTATGTTTAGAGTAATGTGTAGGTCCATTATGCGTTTTATTTACTCTTAATATTAAATTCATTATTTGGGTAGCTTAGTTTAAATCTTACTTCTAACATCAAGGCTGCCTAAGGAGGTTGGGTCTCTTTTTGAGTGTTGGTCCTCCCAGTGTTTCCTCCTCATCACATTTTGCCTTGCCACTGTCCCCAAAGCTTTGCTCATTTAGGGCTGTGGGCCTAGATATGTAATGTTAAAGCTGCTTTGAAACCGTGCTATATTGTTTAAAAAAAAAAACCCTATTTAACCATTTAGCGTCCGCATTACATTTTGTGAGGAAGTTTTTTGAACGAAATGGATGTCGACCATAGTGTCACATTCAAGTTTAGATGCACTGTCTGGCCAAAAAAGGTTGTCACCTGGATTTAACTAAGCAAATAGTTAAATAGTTTTTTTTTTTTTAAAGAGCCTCTCATCGGATAATTACTGCATTGGTGATTATGTTTCAGCTGGCAACAAGTTATTTAACCCTAACTGATGCAGTGAGTAGCTTCTCAAAAGATATTCATCTGTTTCAGTAGGGTCAAATTATTGGCATGGATCAATGATCAATGGCAGTGATATGATCTGGAGTTGCTGCAGTTGGTCAGGTGTAGGTTCAGCAATGTTATGTGCAAGAATGAGGTCATCAATGGATTTTTTCTTTCCTGATGGCACGGGCATATTCCAAGATAACAATGCCAGGATTCATCGGGCTCAAATTGTGAAAGAGTGATTCAGGGAGCATGAGACATCATTTTCACACATGGATTGGCCACCACAGAGTCCAGACCTGAACCCCATTGAGAATCTTTGGGATGTGCTGGAGAAGACTTTGTGCAGTGGTCCAAATCTCCCATCATCAGTACAAGATCTTCTGGAAAAAAATTAATGCAACTCTGGGCAGATATAAATGTTGTGACATTGCAGAAGCTAGCTTGTGGAAACGATGCCACAGCGAACGCGTGCTGTAATCAAAGCTAAAGGCGTTCCAACGAAATATTAGTGTGACCTTTTTTTTTGGGCCAGGCAGTATATTTTGCGCAGTGTTTTCATTTAAACAGTAATATTAATTAATATACAATGTGAAAATATTTAGTACAGCACTGTACAATACAGGAATTCTTATCCTTTATAACACTAGCATGTTTTCTGCCTTTCAATACTGCGATTCTTTTCTGTCAGCAGGTGTCGCTCAAACTAGTTTATGGCACTCAGATGTGAATTGTATATTAATATTCATAAATTATAGTACAAGTAAGAGAGCAGATTTTGTTTCTCATTATAATTCTTAAGAACGCGGCTGTTAAAGCGAACACGTTGATCAGATGGACATTAAATGGTGCATACCTGTATAAACAAATATGGCTTTGACTGTATGTAAGCTTAGTGTGGTAGTGATTGTGTGGTCTGTCAGTGACAGGTATGTTATTACTAGATACTGAAAATGTCATTGCCCTAAACTTAAATATACTTTTTTTTCCAGTCAAATGCAGAAAGCTGGAAGCACCAGAGGAGAGGAGAGCATAGCTTTAACGCAGTGAGGCTGGACCCCTCCATCCCTGAGAAAGACCAAGCAGATCTTCTGAGCCAGGTGTACTGAAGAAGCATTCCTGTATTACAAATGAAACCAAGTGCCTCATCATAGTAAAGGATCTCTAGCCGCCAACCCACAGAAATCATGTAAGCGTGGACACTACGTGTGAGTAAACAAGGCAGGTGGTTAATATGAAAATCACGTTAGAGGTTCAACTAGCTCAGGGCCAAATTCTGTACAGGTATTGAGTCATGACATTTCATGTGAATTAGATTTTAGCCAAACTGTTCATGTGCTGCAAATCTATGGGTGCAAGACACGAGTATTAACTCTATGTACAGACATGTTTACAGATCTGTTAGAACCTTCATTGCTACAACTACGTATTTATGATAGCACTTAACTCTATATTCAACTTTCTCACTTAATGCAGCAATTCTGTGTGCAATAAAATGCCTTTCTTTTTGTATTTGGCATCTCACGGTTTACTCAGAGTTCTGCTAGTGGAACACACTACAATGATGTATGATCAGAGACTGTCTACAGCATCATTTTTATTAACATAATTACAAATGTCACTAAGAGAAGACATACCTCAGTTTTAGAGCAGGTTATACACTTCAAGTCAATGAGAATGGGCCGATTAAAAAGATTTACTTTACAAAACAACTCCACACCTTTTGACAGTCTCGCCATGACTCAGTAATCCAATGGAAAGTCATTTGTCTTGGAACATCTGCCAATGGAAGGTGGTGAAACAGATACATGTTAGATATGTATTAATTCCTAAATGGGTGCGTTTCATTTAAACGATAGTTAACTCATCGATTAGGGTCAAATTGAAGTGATTTCACGTGCTAGGGAAACACACTGTTCAGACTAAGCACAATTCCAGTTTATAATACACTTTAAAAGCAAAGGAGATATAAGAAGGAATGTTTCTGAGAGGGTTAAATGCCTATTAGTGCTCTTTTTAGCATTTAGTGACTTAATCATGTATTTGACAGACTCAACATGGATTTTACAGCCAAGACATCAAATCATAAGGCATTATAAACTAAAGTTAAACATTCATGCTGATATGCTACAGGTTTACACTAAATGGGCATAGAATTTTTGACTTCTCTAACAACACATTCATTCCCTTGACAAAGTGCTGGCCTGGTTCTTCCACTGATGATGCTGAAAAATGAACATGTCAAGGACCAACAAATTCTTAAAGCAGGCTGGAACTTTCCGAGATGACTGAAGACTGATAGATAATATAATGAGCTCTATGGTGTCTGGAAAAAAATCTACAAAGTGCAAAAATGTTCATATCAACTCAAATGCGTCTCTTTACAATATATTACTCTTATTGGACTAGGTCTTAATACATTTTGCATCTAAAGTAACCAGAAAACATTTTTAAATAATGCAGCTTCCATTTGTTTGTACAATATTTAGTTCTACTGGGTCTTGTGTCGACTGGTCACTTGCCACAGCGATTCTCCTAATTAAAACAGACTCGTTATGGTTTCACCTTCTTAAGAGATGGACTATAGCAGATTATCATTCTAAAACCGAATTCTATCTAAACAGGTCATTTCCATTTGAACAAGAAGAATGTATATGAAAACTCATTCGATTTAAATTACTCCAATATCCAAAGAGCTCCTGTACACAAGATGTTTCATTTACAGTTATGCACATCAACCATTCACTGATAAACCCTTTCAACTGATCCGCCATCTACATTAGTGTTCAGTGGAGTAGTCTTCCTCCTATGGGGGCACGCTGGGTGTGCGATATGAACAGGTAAAACGAGTGAGAATGGAGGGGGGGGGGAAAGGGGGGAGTGAAGGGAGATCTGAATATGGCAGCTGAAGCTGACTATGCTACCCTCATCATTCAGTTCTGCCCTGCCCCAAACTCATGGCCAATAAGAATGGGGAAAAGAGAGAGGGGCTGTGGAGGTTGGGGGAGAAGACATGGAAAGTGACAGATAAAGGAAGTCTCCATGGTCATTAACAGCTGCAGCCCTCTTTCTGAGGCTGTGTGTCGCTGGAGAGGCGGCCACCCTGAGGAGCAGTGGGCTTGTGCTGCACCCCGGACTCTGCTGCATTCAGGTCCAGACTGCCATCCTGAATGTTCTGGTAGATCTTCTTAGCTGCCTCCAAGAAAGCATCTTCCACATTCTCACCACTGTTCAAACAAGATGTACGTTAAGGATTAATGAGGCACAAGGGCAGTGGTTTAATATAAAACAAATGGCTGTGCTTGGATGAAGCAGAAGCGGTTTACTAGGTCCCCACTGTGATCACCCGGGTCAGGGTCACGTCTTCTATGCTGGGTCGAGTTTCTGTATGACCGGTCATGTCTGAGCGAGATGATTTTTCTACACATTTTATGCAATGCATTTTTTCATTACAAAAAGTATGTAGAAATTCTACAATATCTAATCAGCCAATCACATGAGGAATGTAGACATGGTCAAGAAGACCTACTGAAGTTCACATCAGGAGGAGTCACCAGATTTCATGCTGTGGTCAATATGACCAAAGTTTCTGAGGACTGTTTCCAGCAAGTATGGCAGCACCTTGTATGCCATAAACAAATAGTTTGTTTATCTGGGTTTATTTAACGTCGCTATTAGCATCGGTGGCCATTTCAGCGACATACACAAAGTTACATCTGTACACAAGGTTACATCAAGACGAGTCATATATACACTCAAGTCAATGCCAATTTAGAGTAGTCAATTAACCTAACGTCTTTGGACTGTGGGAGGAAACCGGAGTACCCGGAGTAAACCCATGCGGACATGGGGAGGACATGCAGACCACACAGAAAGGACCCAGACCACTCCACCCTGGGATTGAACCCAGGACCTTCTTGCTGTGAGGTGCCAGTGCTACCCACCGAGCCTCCTCCCATAAACAATAAGGCAGTTCTGAAGGTAAAAGGGGGTCGAACCCGATACTAGCAAGATTTGCCTAAAAGCAATTTTTGTATCAATCGTCTTTGTGGAAAGCGCCATACAAATACCTTTAAACATCCCAGATCCCTTCAGTTTCCAATGACCCTATTAACCCATAATGAGTACATGATGAATGCGCCCTCTGGTGTTCAAGGAACGCTGTATCAGATGTGCATACAGAACAGTGCATCGTTACTCCATTAGTGCCCAATAAAATGCCTGGTTAGTCGGTTTACTTTTCCCAAAGAAACTGTATAATCTGTAAAAACCAACATGGCTGATCAATGTTTTAGAGAAAACAGGTTAGAAAACGTGGCAACTCAATGATTTCCATGCAAGACCAGACAGTACATGCACAGCCTAGGGTTAAATGTTCTCACAAAGCAAATAAGGCCAACTTTTACAGATACCTGAAAAGCCTTGTTAGAACCGGTTACAGCTGCAGGAAAACCTGGCACACTATCGTACAGTCTTATGCAATGCTCCTGCTCAAATTATACTGTTGATTTTCTAAAGGCTATTAAGTTAGCACAACGTCTGCAGGGAATTAATGACATGACATGACAAAAAGTACTGTGCAAAAGTCTTAGGCCACCATTATTTTAGACATATTGTTTTAGCAACAACTAATAAATACAGCTTTTACAGGCCACAATGTGACCTTCATTTACACTGGGCAACAGCAGCATCTTTGGGATGATAAGTTGACCGATCTACAGTCCTGAAGAAGCATGAAAAGGAATGGTCTTTTTTGGAAGGGTAGCAGTGAAGAAACCAATTTTTCGGGAACGGGAACGGCATGAAAAGGCTAAAATATGCTCACAAAGACTGGAATGAATGGCAGTGGAAAGAGTATCATAGAGGGACAAAGTCAAGTTTGAATTTTTGGGGTCTAATCATCTAGTGTGTGTATATATGATCATATACCACTGCTAAAAAAAATCTAAAGGTGGCCTAACATTTTGGACAGTAGTGCATTTCTGTCCCATTATCAAGCCACCATGATGTAGGTCTGGATCTGGAAAGGTGCCCAAATTTCTGCACATGCCACATGTAGCTTTCCAATATGTTTTCAAATTGAGGGACCAAATAAAAACCACGTTGCTTAAATGAGTTCCTGCAGAGCTTAATATCTTTTCATTCCTTATTATGATGTCAGATCAGCAAAAGTGAAAGGAAAGATTTATTAGAGAGTAGTGAGACCAGCCTTGTTGTATGGCTTAGAGACAGCGGCACTACAAAGAGACAGGAAGCAGAGCTGGAGGTGGCAGAACTTAAGATGTTGAGGTTCTCTTTAGGAGTGTCTAGGGTGGACAGGATTAGGAATGAGATCATCAGAGGGACAGCACAGGTTGGAAAATTGGGAGACAAAATTCGAGAGGGAAGACTGAGATGGTTTGGACATGTGCAGAGGAGGGATAGTGGATGTATTGGTAGGAGGATGTTGGCGATGGAGCTGCCTGGCAAGAGACGGAGAGGAAGACCAAAGAGGAGTTATATGGTTGTGGTAAATGAAGATATGCAGGGAGTTGGGGTGAGAGTAGAGGACGTGGAGGACAGGGTGAGGTGGAAACGTTTAACTCGCTGTGGCGACCCCTGATAAAGGGAGAAGCCGAAAGAAGGAGGAGAAGAAGAAGAATTATGATGTCAGATCAACTTCTATACTTGGATCCATGACAAGAGCAGGGTTACAACTGCTGCATTCATCAAGACGGTCACACTGGGGCAAAATAACGAGACCAATTAACCTAAAGCATGTCCTGGTATGTGGGAGGAAACCAGAGTACCCAGAAAAAACCAGTCATGAGAGAACACGCATCTTTTCGTTTAGAAAATCAACAAAGTCATTGGACCGTGGTGCCCAGACTTTTGCATGAGACTGTACTTGCAGTTTAACCTTGATTTATGTACAGTTACTGCTTGCATTCTCTAATAAATGTACATCAGGAGAAAAGGACTTACGTTTTGGCACTTGCCTCCAAGAACAGCAGACCTAATACAAAAGAGCATTATATTTAAACCACTGGTGACACACAGTACGCAGAGTCAACAAGGGACTTAAGTCAATAAAACAGTTCCCTACCGTTCTCTTCAGCAAACTGCTTAGCCTCCTCATAAGTCACGTCTCGCTGAGCCTCGAGGTCTGCTTTATTACCGATAAGAATGATCACCTGCGGAGAGGACAATCATACTCGGCTTTTGTGTTTTAGAGCAAATAGTAAAACCCATTTCGCAGCAGCCAGCTTAACATTTAATTCATCCACTCAATTTCCCTCCGACTTCCCTGGCGAGTGCTGTGGATTCATAGCTTTTTGAAAAGCCAAACAATAGCAGTGGAACTCGTATTTATAGAAGCACGTTTGTCACAGCAATTTCTGCTTTTGTTGCCTGACTATTGCTTCAACTATTAAATGAACAAATAAGCATTATCACCGGTTTAGAGGGGCACTGTTTATATGCACAAACTAAACACTTGAATAAACTCAAATTACAAGCGCTAAATGTTATCTCATACAACGCTACGTGCACGTGTTTAACACCACTGAATGTACACGTTACCATAGGAACAGGAAGGAAGAAACTGAAAATTGAGGCAGACCTTCTACACACGTACAGTGGTGCTTCAAAGGTTGTGAACCCTTTAGCATTTCCATATTTCTGCCTACAAATGGCCTAAAACATTAAATTTTCAAGCACATGGAGGAAATTCTTGGCCACCGATGATCACTCCAAGAGCAGGACGTGTTATAGTCACTTCACTTGGGTTACTGGCCATGAGTTTACCATAAGAAAGACACTGGGCAGCGATGGTGTGCATGGCAGGGTTACAAGGAGACGGCCACTGCTCTCAAAAAACATTGCTGCCCATCTAGTCACATTTACAAGCCAGAAAAGCTCCTGGAACAATGCTTTTGGAATCTGAATTTGAATTTTTTTTGTTTAAATGAGAAGGGTTATATCTGGAGAAAGAAAAACACTGCAGTCCAGCATAAGAACCTGAACTGAATCCCAAGAAACACTGAAAGCAATGGTTCACATACTTACCATTCACAAATGAAACAATCACTTTTCTCATTGAATAGAAGACCAAGTCTAATATTTATGATTTGTTTCCTGGGGATCTCGTTACTTAAGGCCTTTTCACACCGAGTCGGATGGTTTTTACCGTAGTGGGACCTTCACAGTCAGTCCGACACCTTTTTTTGGCTAAACAATCTGAAAACTCCCTGTCCACTTTTGCTTTCTTTATTTTCCCTTCTCTTAATGCGTCTCGCCAAAGACACGAGCGAAGATAGTGCAGGAAGCGATTTAAGTGCATTCTAATCTGTTCAGGCCCACAAAAACAAACTTTATACACTATATATTGTGTGTTTTTGATTAGAAAGGACTTAAATAACCAAGAAAACCGTTCCATCCAGTCCCTCTGAGGTTTATCACCATCATTCTCCAGCCTTTCAGCTATATTCCGGCAGATATTTTCTTTAATATCCATGTTTTTATAGTCAGCCTGTAGCTTGTCCTATAAGCTCTTGTGCTCTGCTACACGCAGGATGATGTTCTGCCTGACAACCGAGCTCTGATTGGTCAGCCTAATTTAATGTAACCAGGTGTACAGGTGTACCTAACAAAGTGCTCAGTGAGTGTTTCTATACTCACTGTATTTGGGTTGGTGAGATTCCTTGCATCAGTCAGCCAGCTGCTGAGGTGGTTGTATGTTGATCGCCTGCCACAAATTGATAATCACACCAGAGTTAGCTTCATAGAAACCAGTACCAAGTGTACAGTCACATTCCTGTAGCTGATGCAGATGCACTTTAATACGTTCTGTATTACAATTACATGTGTAACATCATCGCTGAATATTCTAAATATTACAGCTAGAACTTAAGAAACGCTGACCTGGTTATGTCGTAC
Source organism: Ancistrus triradiatus (assembly GCA_025084515.1). NCBI lineage: Eukaryota > Metazoa > Chordata > Actinopteri > Siluriformes > Loricariidae > Ancistrus > Ancistrus triradiatus. Next base: position 166,458 of record JAJAGP010001053.1, on the reverse strand, counting down.
ACCATGAGTGCTCCAGCAGCTCCTCTGTAGTAGCTGCGAGTGACTGCGCGGAATCGCTCTTGCCCGGCTGTGTCCCAAATCTGCAGCTTCACCTTCTGCCCGCTCACCTCGATTATCCTCGTACCAAACTCCACTCCAATTGTGTGAGGGCAGTCAGCCATGACTGATTTAGAGAAGAACAGATTATCTTTAATAAAGGCCTGGCAGATAAGTCCTTAAAATATAAGCGATGGAACAGACATTCAAAAGCTGCTGCATGCTTCCGTTACTTTGTTCCTCAAAAGTAGACAGATTTTTACGGTTAAATACAGTGGTGTGAAAAAGTCTTTGCCTCCTTCCTGATTTTCTATTTTTTTGCATGTTTGTCACACTTAAGTGTTTCGGAACAGCAAACTAATTTAAATATTAGTCAAAGACAACACAAGTAAACACAATGCAGTTTTTAAATGAAGGTGTTTATTATTAAGGGTGAAAAAAATCCAAACCTACATGGCCGTGTGTGAAAAAGTGATCGACCCCCTTGTTAAAACATAACTCAACTATGGTTTATCACACCTGAGTTCACTGTCTGTAGCCACACCCAGGCCTGATTATTGCCACACCTGTTCTCAATCAGGAGATCACTTAAATAGGACCTGCCTGACAAAGTGAAGTACACCAAAGGATCCTTAAAAGCTACACATCATGCCGAGATCCAAAGAAATTCAGGAACAATTGAGAAAGAAAGTAATTGAGATCTATCAGTCTGGAAAGGGTTAGAAAGCCATTTCTAAAGCTTTGGGACTCCAGCGAACCACAGTGAGAGCCATTATCCACAAATGGCAAAGACATGGAACAGTGGTGAACCATCCCAGGAGTGGCCGGCCGACCAAAATTACCCCAAGAGCAGCAACGACTCATCCAAGAGGTCACAAAAGACCCCACAACAACATCCAAAGAACTGCAGGCCTCACTTGCCTCAGTTAAGGTCAGTGTTCATGCCTCCACCTGCCTGGCCTGCATGGCAGAGTTCCAAGACGAAAACCACAGCTGCTTTAACGTGAGATATTGGCACGGGTGTGCTGCAGTCGTAGGAAGATCAGAACACCTGTGCCAATATCTCATGCTAAAGCACTCCCTCTCGTGTATTATTGTGATTATACCACAGTCCCGTTATCTCCACTTATTGTTAGATTTTAAGATAAAGAGGGAAGATAAAATGATTTGTTTATCTCCCTTCCGCGAGGTAAAATGGTTCCATTCTTTCGTTTCCTTCTCGGCTAAGCCCTTCAGTAATTAAAGCCGAGGAACAGAATGATAAATAACTGTTTATTATACATAAAATAAACACAAATATATCGACTGATAAGTTTTAATTTATTAAAAAGAAAGTTTATTTACATTCAGCAAATAAAATGGGTTGGGTTTATAAGGCAGGCTGTTACTAAGATCCACTATTCTACTGACTGAAGCAAATCGGAGTGAGATCCCAATGTTCTAACCAAAGTCTAGGATCCCGTTTGATTAGGGATTATACATTTGTATGATGAAGCTCTTAATGTTAATCTGATCAGTCAGAAATGCAATGGCAGAGTTATAGAGCATCAGCAGCTTTGCTGGGTTAAGAGCTTTACTTACAGTGGTGCTTGAATGTATGTGAACCCTTTAGAATTTTCAATATTTTTGCATAAATATGACCTAAAACATCATCAGATTTTCAAGTCATAAAAGTAGATAAAGAGAACCCAGTTAAACAAATAAGACAAATATTATACTTGGTCATTTATTTATTCAATTCATTATTTATTCAAAGTCTGCTCTTGACAAGATGTTTGTGGAAGTGTATCATGGCACAAATAAAGGAGATTTCTGAAAACCTCAGAAAAAGAGTTGTTGATGCTCATCAGGCTGGAAAAAAGGTTAGAAAACCATCTCTAAAGAGTTTGGACTCCACCAATCCACAGTCAGACAGATTGTGTAAAAATGGAGAAAATTCAAGACCATTGTTACCCTCCCCAGGAGTGGTCGACCAACAAAGATCACTCCAAGAGCAAGGCGTGTAATAGTTGTTGAGGTCACAAAGGACCCCAGGGTAACTTCTAAGCAACTGAAGGCCTCTCTCACATTGGCTAATGTTAATGTTCATGAGTCCACCATCAGGAGAACACTGCTGCTCAAAAAGAACATTGCTGCTTGTCTGCAGTTTGCTAAAGATCACGTGGACAAGCCAGATGGCTATTGGAAGAATGTTTTGTGGACGGATGAGACCAAAATAGAACTTTTTGGTTTAAAAGAAAAGCTTTATGTTTGGAGAAAAGAAACACTGCATTCCAGCATAAGAACCTTATCCCATCTGTGAACATCATGGTGGCAGTATTATGGTTTGGGCCTGTTTTGCTGCATCTGGGCAGGCTGTTTTTGCTGCTTGCCGTCATCGATGGAACAATGAATTCTGAATTATATCAGAGAATTCTAAAGGAAAATGTCAGGACATCTGTCCATGAACTGAATCTCAAGAGAAGGTGGGTCATGCAGCAAGACAACGACCCTAAGCACACAAGTCGTTCTACCAAAGAAAGGACGTCTTGTCATCATTGATAAAAGAATGAATTCTGTGTGAGACTTGTGTGAAAATCTGATGATGTTTTAGGCCATATTTATGCAGAAATACGGAAAATTCTAAAGGGTTCACAAACGTTCAAGCATAGCAATACCTGTCATATGAACCTCTGATCAGCCGCGGATGGTGTTTAATGAAAGATGCAGAGTTTAACTCCAGAAAATGACGTCTTTGTGAGGGATGAAGCGGATTCAGTTCATTTTTGTTGATGGGACTAAAACAGATCTTCAGTTTCGTTGCTCTTCAATCGAGTTGTGAATCTATTAAGACCCCGGGGACGTTTTGCTTTTCCAGCGCTTCCAAATTAAAGGTGAGAAACCTTTGGCTCAGGTTGGTCATTAATAACTTCATCTTCCAAAGTTAAATCGTTTTCAAAACCAATATATTTTATAAACTAATTATAGCTTTTATGTCTGCAGTGTTTTACTCGTTATAACTTGGCTGCGTCGTTGGAAGGTTACGTGTGTATGCCGCGGAGTAATACTTCTAGAGCGTCAGTCAGAGTTCCATTATCATCAATAATGTCATGGGAAAATAGTCTCTCAGCCAATCAGATTGCGGGGTCGGAACTAACTGTGGTATAATATAAAATAAAGAATCATTATACAACTGAATAAAACGGAATTAAAGGGTGTAGGGAGATTTAAAAATCCATTCAGTATCAGAATCACTTTATTCACCACATTTGATAGATACAGGAAGATGACAGACACTACAGATATTACAGAACACCATTCACTTCTGTTATTTTCCCAATCGGCAGTCATTATGAAGTGTTAGTGGCTCAGAAAGCGGGTTATGAGGTTAATATAAGGTTTACAGAAGGAATTTAGATGATGGGAGTTTGACTAGCTGGGTTTAAATGAGTACTTACATTTCTTTTCTGTGAACTGGTGAAGCAAGCAAGACTTTCCAACCCCCATGTCACCTTGAAGAACAAGAATTTCTCAGCATTTGAAAGCAGTACAACTGCAAAAATTGTAGCACATTCACTGGCTTCCCAATGTGTCACTTACCAATAATGATGTATTTGAAGATATAAGAATAATTATAAGGTGCAGTCGTCATTTTTGGTTCTGTAAAGGGAAAAGGTTAAAATTATTATACTGTTAAGACTTAAAAAATGTCATGGGTATCTGGTGTTGAATAGATCTGTTGTTAGCTAAGTCAAATCTGCCAAAACGTGGAACAGGTTTTATATATCATCCCCAAAAACATAAAACGTATGACAATATAAAGGCTCCTTGCTTGATCTGTGGGTTAATTAATGAAGCTTAACATTATAGTAGTTACACTATAGCAACAAAGCATCATCCAATAAGGACATTATCAGCGTTACCTGCTGTTTTCGGAAATATCTGCTCATGTCATAAATAGCAACAGGAAATACGTTACATAAAATAGTTTCTCATTACATAAATGTGTTTAGTTCTGAGTGTGAGTGAGAGAGAAAGAGCAAGAGAGAGAATGCGGTGTAAGGAAGGGCTGAGCGAGTCAATGTGCTGCACACACCCACACAGCGAGAAAAGATTTTACACATCTTAAATAGTAAAAATACAGAAAATCAGTAGTAGATGCTCTAGATGATTGTATCTAATGTTTTTTTCCTCATTCCAAATGTCCAGACAATATTCTACATCTCTGTCTTAAAAACCAAGACCCACCTCTGCACACTAATACAAGTATTGTGTTCCATATTTACTAAATGAACACTCACAGGCCAATTCATTATTAACCGCTCACTAACGCAAATATTTCATCAGCCAGTCAAGGGCAGGAACGCAATGCACTGTAGACATGGTCAAGACGACTTGCTGAAGTTCAAAACAAGCATCAGAATGAGGAACGAAGTTCATTTAAATGACTCTGAATGTGGCATCGTTGTTGGTGCTAGAAGGGCTAGTCTGAGTATTTCAGAAATGGCTGACGTACTGGGATTTTCTCACACAGTCATCTCTAACGTTTATAGAGAATGGTCTGAAAAAGGGAAACTATCCAGTGAGGGCAGTTCTCTGGGTGACAATGCTTTGTCGATGCCAGAGAATGGCCAGACTGGTTCTGTGCTGGTCTAGTGGTTAAGGTACTGGACTATGGACCAGAAAGTCCAGGGTTCAAATCCAACCGCTGCCACTGTTAGGTCCTTGAGCAAGAGATTGTGTCAGTTGTAAGTTGCTCTGAATAAGGGCGTCCGCTAATTGCCAGACTGGTTCAAGCTGATAAAAAGGCATTTCAAAGATTCAGGCTGGTGACAGTGGGGTTAATGGTGTTGGGCGTATTTTCTTGCCACACTTTGGTTCTCAATACCAACTAAGCATCATTTAAACACCACAGCATACCCAAGTATTGTTGCTGACCATGTGCACCCCTTTAAGACCACACTGTACCTTCTGATGGCTACATCCAGCAGTGTGCCATGTCACAAAGCTCAAATCATCTCACGCTGGTTTCTTGAACATGACAGTGTACTCAAAAGTCCTCCAAAGTCACCAGATCTCAATGCAGTAGAGCTCATTTGGGATGTGGTGGAACAAGAGATTCCCATCATGGATCACAGCCGACAAATCTGCATGTCATTATGGATCAAAACCTCTGAGGGATGTTTCCAGCACCTTACTGCATCTATGCCATGAAGAGTTAAGGCCATACAACCGGTACTAGCGGAGTTTTTGTTTATTTAACGTCGCTATCAGCATCAGTGGCTATTTCAGCGACACACAAGGTTACCTCAAGACTAGTCATATACATACATACACACACACACATAATATATATATACACACTCAAGTCAATGCCAATTTAGTGCAATCAATTATCCTAACATGCATGTCTTTGGACCGTGGGAGGAAACCGGAGTACCTGGAGTAAACCCATGTGGACACGGGAAGGACCCACACCGCTGCACGGTGGGATTGAACCCAGGACCTTCTTGGGCTACCAACCGAGTGAGGTGTACCTAATGAAGTTGCCAGTGAGTGTATACGACATTGGTAAGGTTACAGTAATGACAGTAGTCAAATTTTCACATATTGATTGGGTCAGAAAAGGTCTTGAATGCTACCCTAAATAGAGTGTAGACCAAAACAACAAAGCTATAACTGTATGTACCGTGTTATTTAACATGAACAAAGCACTGATTGTTCAGAAGCTGCCAGTGCCGACACGACTGCATACCTGATTATAACCGGTTAGGATCGTTAATTAAAACAACTATGCTCATTACATACACGGTACAGATCAGAGGTGCAATCACGCAAGAATGGATTCATATAAACCATTAAACTCTGTGTATACCGATCGCCACGACCAAACAGGCCAACACCTACTGAAACTGTATGGGTGTTTCAGCAGCATAACCTCAGTCAGCTGACACTATTGTCTGAGCATCCACCTTCTTAACCAGCCTCGGTGCTTTCAAACGGTTATACACAACACAAAGACCTGAGGAGCCAGGAAGGCAGTCAGAAGAGAGAAGAAATGTGATTTATATTGCTAGTTTACCCCCAAAAAATGCATCTTACCACCGAGCTAGGCACGTAAACAAGGCTAATGATTGCCGTTCAATTAGCCAGTTAGCCTAGCCTTTCTGTCGCTAATAATTCCCTCGTTTAGCGAATATGCGGCCGTCCTGGCAAGAGCTGGTTGAAACAAATTCAACCCGATGCTTAGAATGGAAATAAATCACTACTGACTGCTCAAAACCACGCGGTCGTCAAACGAGTATTGATTCCAGTTATTTCCGCGTTCCCATTTAGCTTGGCTTCCTTAGCTTAGCTCTGAAGCGATGGAGTGCCGCTAGCGAAACAGAAAGAGATGCTGAGCCAGCGCCTAAAGCGAGGCCAACCTGATAGCATTTGAAACGCATCTACTTTTCACACTCAAGCAGTTTTTAACGACAAGACGAACAAACGTTACCTAAAATATTTAATCAAGCCGGGACTTGGAGACCTGAGCAGATTCACACACCGTCTACCGTCTTCCTACACGTCGTGTATCATAACAGTAAACCGGCGACCTCTAGCGGACAAACCGGCTAATGCACGCGGCGAAAAAACAAAGCCGTAAATGCATTCGAACCAAAATGTGATTCTCTCTGACTGCACTACATAGGACGTACAGCTTTGTCCAATAAAAAACGAGCTAGATGTAAGTGTCAAGCAATGATTTCAAAAATCCGCTTTTTAAGTAACATTCAATGGGGCGCAGTGTCTTGGTGGGTAGCACAGCTGCCTCACAGCAAGAAGGTCCTGAGTTCAATCCCAGGGTCTGCATCTCCTCTCTGTGTCTGTGTGGGTTTACTCCTTGTACAATGTCTTAGGTTAATTGATTATGCTAAATTGGCATTGACTTGAGTGTGTATATATATATATATATAAGACTAGTCTTGATGTAACCTTGTGTATACATTTATGTCATTTAGCAGACACCCTTATCCGGAGCGACTTACAATTTATATATTCTTACAATCCAAGCAATTGTAAGTTTAGGGCCTTGCTCAAGGACCCAACTGTGGCAGCTTGGCAGAGGTGGGATTTGAACCCTCCCTGGTCCATATTCTGATGTATAGATCACCAATACACCAAATAACCTAAACATGCATGTCTTGAGAGGAGAAAGAGAGGAAAAACCCATGCGGGACACGGGGATGACATGAGAACTCCACACAGAAATGGACCAAGACTACTCCACCTGGGGATTGAATCAAGGACCTTTTCACTGTTAGGCAACAGTGCTACCCACCGAGCCACAGTGCCCACCCTGTGTTTCATTTTAGATAACCTAAAAAAAAACAGGCAAAACACACTCTACTTTGGCCACAGTTGCTTACCGGCTGCACCTATGTGCCAGTCATTTATTTGAATACATCGTTGTGGGTGGTGTGTGGCTCAAATGATTAGTGTGGTTGCCTCACAGCTCCAGTTTCCCTGGTTCTTAACCAGGTTCTTATGACTCCACCTGTGTGGAGTTTGCATGTTTCTCCCATCTTCCCTGTGGGTTTTCCACGGGTGTTCAGTTTTCTTCCACATTCAAAAGACATGTTAGGTTAAAATGGTGTTTCTAAATGCCCTTAGTGTTTGAGTGTGTGTGCCCTATGATGGATTGGCACCCTGTCTAGGGTTGTTCATGGGGTTTCGGTTAGGCTTTATCCACAACCCTGACCAGGATTTACCGCATAAGTATATGAATGACTTAATGTTTTGTTAGCTTTTAAGCTGTCAATAACAACGTTTTAATTTTGGTTGTATGCATTTTATTCATATCATTTATTTATTTCTTTTCGGTTTAATCCTGGACAGGGTCAGGGGACCTAGCCGGTTGACATAGAGAGCGCAAGGCTGGAACAAACCTAGACAGAGTGCCAATCTATCGTAGGGACTGTGTCCCATCAACTGACGGGAAGACTGATGGGTCCTAGGATCCCATAAGGATATTGGGGTGGTGGGCATTTTGAGTATATCTAAATATGGGCGGGGGATAGTGTCCCCAATACAATATATAGTGATTACGGCCTTGCCATTCATAATAAGCACATAAAATGTATGTTTAAAAAAAAAATAAACCATGGGTTTGACCTGGTTGGATTCTATAACAAAATAGGCCCAAGTAAATTCATTAATTCATTGTCTTATCCAGTTGATCGTAGTCAGGCTTGCGGGAGGATCAACCCTAGACAGGGCGCCCAATCCATCGTAGGGCACATACAGGTGTGTTGGGAGCAGGAAAACACTAAAACAGGCAGTGCAGTGGGGCGCCAGGACCAGGACTGAGAAACACCAACTAACCTAATACAACATGTCTTTGGAATAAGGGAGGAAGCCAGAGTACCCGGAGGATACCCATGCAGGACAGGGGGAGGACAGGGATTAAACACCATTACAGAAGAGCCAAGGGGCATGCAAACACCACACAGGCAGAGCCCAGGGCCGGGATCAAACCGTGGATCTCGGAGCCCTGCAACAGTGCTAACCACTGCCTAACCACTGCACCATTGTGCTACCCAGGATAATATAATGCACATACATTATACAAAATAAATGGGTGTCCAAATATCAATGCAAATGCAGAAAACAATAACAATACTTTTATATACTATAAATATTTTAGTGCATCCCCTGTTAAAAAGACCAGGATGTGTTTTGTGTTGTATGTTGGCTACTAACATACTCACCAAATAAGCAATCCATGCTGATGAGTATACTCACTATACTAATATCTGCTATTTGTGTACAGTACCTTGGTGTCCCATTCTGGTGACCATCATACTCAACAAATCAACTTGTGCTGATCACCAGCATAGAAAACAGATGTGCTGTTCTTTTTAACTGGGATGTGTTGATGGTCTTTATTATAGACTAGTACTGGTACACTTATTTATACATGATTATATATGTACATTTACAGTGGTTCCTGATTTCCTATTTTTTTCATGTTTGTCACACTCAAGTGTTTCGGAACATCAAGCCAGTTTACACATCACTTAAATAGGACCTCCCTGACAAAGTGAGGTACACCAAAAGATCCTTAAAAGCTACACATCATGCCGAGATCCAAAGAAATTCAGGAACAATTGAGAAAGAAAGTAATTGAGATCTATCAGTCTGGAAAGGGTTATAAAGCCATTTCTAAAGCTTTGGGACTCCAGAGAACCACAGTGAGAGCCATTATCCACAAATGGTGAAGACATAGAACAGTGGTGAATGTTCCCAGGAGTGGCCGGCTGCCCGAAATGACCCCAAGAGCGCAGCCTCCCCTAGGCCAAAAGAGGTCACAAAAGACCCCCACAACAACATCCAAAGAACTGCAGGCCTCACTTGCCTCAGTTTAAGGTCAGTGTTCATTGTTCATTGCCTCCACCATAAGAAAGAGACTGGGCAAAAAATGGCCTGCATGGCAGAATTCCAAGACGAAAACCACTGCTGTGCAAAAAAAGAAGACATTAAGCTCGTTAAAAGCTCGTCTCACGAGACAAAAAGTTGAACTCTTTGGAAGTTTGAGTGTCCCATTACATCTGGTTTGTAAAAGTAACACAGAGCATTTCAGAAAAAGAAAACATTTATAGCAGCAGTAAAATTACGGTGGTGGTAGTGTGATGGTCTGGGGCTGTTTTGCTGCTTCAGGACCTGGAAAGACTTGCTGTGATAAATGGAACTATGAATTCTGCTGTCTACCAAAAAAATCCTGAAGGAGAATGTCCAGCCATCTGTTCATGACCTCAAGCTGAAACGAACTTGGGTTCTGCAGCAGGACAACATGATCAAAACCCACCAGCAAGTCCACCTCGAATGGCTTGAAGAAAAATAAAATGAAGGCTTTGGAGTGGCCTAGTCAAAGTCCTGACCTGAATCCTATTGAGATGTTGTGGCATGACCTTAAAAAAGCCATTCATGCTCGAAAAACCCTCCAGTGTGGCTGAATTACAACAACAATTCTGCAGAGATGAGTGGCCAAAATTCCTCCACAACGCTGTAAAAGACTCATTGCAAGTTATCACAAACACTTGGTTGCAGTTGTTGCTGCTAAGGGTGGCCCCAACCAGTTATTAGGTTTAGGGGGCAATCACTTTTTCACACAGGGCAATGTTAGATTTGGATTTCCATTAATGATAAACACCTCATTTAAAAATTGCATTTTGAGTTTACTTGTGTTGTCTTTGACTAATATTTAAATTGGTTTGATGTTCAGAAACACTTAAGTGTGACAAACATGCAAAGAAATAGGAAATCAGGAAGGGGGCAAACACTTTTTCACACCACTGTACATTGCAGGTAACTTGTAGTGAAAATGCTTTGTGTTAAATTCACACATGCCTCAGTAACCGAGTGTCAACAAGAATAGGGAACATAATCTGGGTCTGTGGAAAATATGGGTGTGGCTTGTCATTAAGGGCATGCAGCCATCAAATTACACTCCAATAAAGCACAGGTGTGTGGAGTGCTGCAGCGCCTGTTGTGTTCCCCCCTATCCTCAACTTCTCCTGGATTATTTTCAGATAACAGAAACATCTGCGCTCCTAACAGGTAGGTAAGTTAATGGAAGTGAGAGTTAATTAAATGAAATTTAGAGAAACGAAAGCAAAAACTGCATAGATGTTTACTTGTTTCTGTCTGCTTCTTCTCCATCAAATTGTATGGATTAGCCATTTGTTTCCCCTCAGAGAAGTAGATAAATATTTTGTGGAGCTTAAAAATGGTTATTATTAAGCTTTTCATGCTATGAGGACAAAAATGGAACAGATGTCACTTTTTCCTCTGTAGCTTGGCTTACCACAAGAGTGAAACCATATGTCTAATGTCAAAATGTGACTCTTTCTAAAGCATGGTTTATCATCCTGAGTTTAAGAAGGCAGGCCTGACACCTGGCCTCCAGGTATGGAGGGTTGAGAAAATGAATTTGGTGGCAGTTCCAGAAAATCTCTATGGAAGCTTCTACACGAGTGATGCCTACATTGTCCTCAATACCATCAAGCAGCGCTTAGGAGATCTACAGTATGATCTCCACTTTTGGCAAGGTGATACTTTGGTGTTATCATTCATCTTGTTTTGTTGGATATGCTCTAGTTACACATTTGCTCTTCAGGGGACGCCTGCACGGTAGATGAGAGTGGTGCTGCGGCTATTTTTACGGTTTCAGATGGATGACTATCTTGGAGGTACCCCTGTTCAGTATCGGGAGGTCCAGTACCATGAATCAAAAACATTTGCAGGATATTTTAAATCAGGGCTCACGTACATGGTAAGCAATACATTTAACCATACTAATAAATTGTGATGTTAGGGCCTGTTTTTTGGGTCTTATTATTGGTTATTTATACTTCAGCAAGGTGGTGTTGGCTCAGGGTTTAGGCACCTGGCTTCTAGTGAGAATGGAATACAAAGACTCCTCCACGTTACAGGCAGGCGAACTGTGAGGGCCACTGAGGTGCCTGTTAGCTGGGACAGCTTTAACCATGGAGACAGCTTCATTCTGGACCTTGGAGAGGCAAGGCAGCAGCAGTCTTTTAATTTTTTAACAACATCACTGGATAGAAGTCAGTATATTCAGATTTTGTTTTGTTCTACACATTATTTGCTGTTCCCCTTTTGTGTACTTCAGGAAATCTACCAGTGGTGTGGCACCAAGAGCAATCATTTTGAGAGGCTGAAAGCTACCAGTGTTTCTAAAGGTATCCGTGATAACGAGCGGCATGGACGGGCAAAATTGCATATATGTGAAGAAGGGTCAGAACCTGACAAGATGCTCAAGGTAATTGCTGCTGGGGTGCATCTGAATTTCCTGTTGTATAGGTTGCTTTTCAATGAATGTTATTTGGTACCGTCAGGGGTGAGTTTTTGGTGTGCTGAGTACCCAGTGAGACCAGACCAAAAAAAAACTGTACATTTTAATGTAATTTTGGATGATCATTCCCACACTTGTGAAGAAAGAACATCAGGGGCTGTGTTCCTAAAGATTCTAAGCATAGTCTTAGACAGCTCCTAACTGTGATTCAGAAGCGATCGGAGAGCGGTTGCTATGTATGATGCATTATTTTGAAGAATGTGATGGGTTGTCAACTCCATGACTCGCTCCCCCTCGTTTGTGCCCAAACGCACTCTTAATTAGGGAAATACTGTATAGCCTATTGGGCTATTTATGCATATTTTACAATAATCAGACACACATTTATTTGCTTTATTTTACTTAATCTATTGGATAGCCTATGAACTGGAGAAAATGCGGCTTCTGTTTTCAGGCACAATTACTGCTGTGTCTAATCTAACTGGTGGGGTTGGTTTGTATGTAATATTCATTTCTAGCGATTATGCTGCTGTTGCGCTGGGTAGGAGATGCGAGCGCTTCTCTAAGGTCAACCACAAACGTTATTTCTGCACAATCTAATCGTTATCATTTGAGTAACTCCTATTCAGTGTTTGGAGAACGTTTCTTCTGCCTCATCTGTTCTCCGTCCTCTGCTTAAGAGAACTCCTAATTCTCCTAAAATTTCTCCTCCCTGCTCCTAACAGTTTTTTACCTTCGGGGCTCTCTTAGGGGTTAAGATGCTTTATGAATAACTTATCTGTGCTAGGATCTACTCCTAACTTTGAGGGAGACACCCACAATTCTAAGAGATAGATAGATAGATAGATATATTAATTATAATATAATTTTTTTTTTTTTTTTTTTTTTTAGAATGTTGTCACTAGGAGCAACTCTTGGCACCAAGAAAATTTATGAATGCAGCCCCAGATTTCTTTTGGGTAGGGGAAAGCTAATGGTAGGAGAGTTAAGGTGGATCATACCATTTGTGAGGCAAAACGGGGTGCTTTTTGTTGTTATTGTTTAAACCATATTTCTATGGTTTAAACATGTTTATTTCAGCTCATCAGAGATGAACTTTCAAAAAATACGTTTTACTCTTCTTTTTAGGGGTGTTGGGAATTGAGCAACCCTAAAAAGGGGCTATACATACATATGGGCACCATCATCTAGATTAGACCCAATTTGCCTGTGGAAAGTCAAGCTTTCTAGCACAATCATAGATGCATTAGTTGGGTTATGTTTCAATCTCTTTAAGATTCTTGGACCAAAGCCTGAACTTCCTGATTCAAACTGTGATGATACTGATACTGATGCATCAAATCAGAAGCTAGCAAAGTTATATAAGGTAAGACTCCCATGTATCATTTTTCTTATACAGCTCTGGAAAAAATGAGACCATTTGCCAAATCCAGTTTCTCTGGTTTTACTACTTGTAGGTCCTGGATCTGTTTTGAGAGAAATGGACCATTTGTTTTATTCAGTAAATTACTGATGAATTCTAAATAGAAACATTTACTTCCAGACATGACAAGCATTTATTCACTATCAATTGCAACTGGACCCAATAACCAAAGATGCTGCATTTTCTGACCTTGATTACTAATATGAATAATGCAAAGAAAAAAAACAAGTTTGTATTCATTTCTAACAAAGCAATACTAATATTTTAACTGAGAGAAGTTTAGAAATCAGGATTTCAATCACAGCTTTCATGTATCTTGTACTTTTCCTCTATGCGTAAGATTTGGTTTGGGTGATCACAGTACCTCTAAGTAGAATGAGATGTCTGTTGGAATTCATCAGATACTGGAATAGAATTGCTGTATGATGATTTCAAGAGAATCTGGCATGGCCTCAGTATTTTCCAGAGCTATTTGATGGTGATTACAATTGTTATACTACAAGATGGTATGAGTGGTCACTAAACTTAACATCCAGGTGTCAGATGCCAGTGGAGACATGTCCCTGACACTAGTAGCAGACGAAAACCCCTTCTCTCAGAATGCCCTAGTGTCAACTGACTGCTTCATCTTGGACCATGGCTCCAATGGCAAGATTTTTGTCTGGAAAGGTCTGTCAACAGCTGTCCACGTTTTTATAACTTCATAGTACTTATAAATGCTTGGATGCTTGAACGTAAGAATGTTTTTTTTGCAACACACTTACTCAATTTAAATATTACAGGTAAAAAAGCCAGCTCAGAGGAAAAGCATGCAGGGTTGAAGATTGCAGAGGAGTTTATCCAGAAAATGAACTACGCTAAACACACTCAGGTTCAGATTCTGCCTGAAAATGGGGAGACTCCGCTGTTCAAACAGTTTTTTAAGGTTTGGCGTGAGGTGACCCAGACTGACGGATTGGGAAAGGCATACATGTCCAACAAGATTGCCAAGATTGAGAAAGTTCCCTTTGATGCATGTACGCTGCATGCCTCCAGTGCTATGGCTGCTCAGCATGGGATGGTGGACAAAGGGGATGGAGAGAAAAAGGTGAGTTTTGTTTAATGACCTTAAGTGAGAGAGCTTAGGGCAACCTTAAAGGTATGTCCAGATACAATACAGCAGTGGTTCTCAAACTTGTTCTGCAGTGCCCCCCCACACCCCCCGTAGATGGGAACATTGATACAAAACTGCCATTTCTTGTCGAACAAAACCGAATATTACAAGTTGCATGCATAATGTACCTCATTCATTTGCCTGGCTGTGCCCCCCACAATGGCTCCCCCACTTTGAGAACCACTGCATTACAGCAAGCTAACCACTATTTATAAACTACAGTAAGACAATATAAATCTTGGCACTTACATCGCTATCTTTAATCCTGTCAACATGAAGATCTGGCGCATTGAAGGATCAGACAAGGTGGAGGTTGATGCCTCCAAGTACGGACAGTTCTATGGTGGAGACAGTTATATTATCCTGTACAATTACCAGCACCAGCAACGTCGGGGCCAGATAATCTACATATGGTGAGAAACTGTTAACCAACACCACCAAGTGCTAATGAGTAAAATTTGAATGGCCAGCCTTGGCTCTTCATGTTACACAAACGGTCATGAAATGGTATCCAACTGACTCATCTGACAGTATCTGTTACCACCATTATTTATACACCTTGTATTCCTCAGTTCACTTTACCTGATACCTGTACGATAAGTCCTACAGAGTCGCTGTTGTGAATGTTGTAAACCGATCATGTTCTGAGCAGGCAGGGTGAGGATTCCAGCCAGGATGAGAAGGGGACTTCTGCCATTTTAGCTGCTCAGCTGGATGACTCTCTGGGTGGAAGTGCAGTGCAGGTGACTATTCATGAGCATTGCTGCTATGTATTTATACTACCATACTCATTTCAGATTTTCATTTAGGTTTTCTTGATACAGGTACTGTATGTGCCAATTATCGACAATCCAATCAATATCTGTTTGCTTTAATGACCAAGGTCATAATTCTAACATAATTGGAAATAAAAAGGTCTTGACTGGTCAAATTTTACTCATTTGACTCATTGCCTCTTGTGTGCATTTGCATTTAGCAGACGCCCTTATCCAGAGCGACTTACATTTGGTACAGTCTTACAATCCAAGCAATTGTGGGTTAAGGGTCTTGCTCAAGGACCCAACAGTGGCAGGTTGGCAGAGGTGGGATTTGAACCCTGGACCTTTTGGTCCATAGTCCAGTACCTTACCCGCTAGTCCCTGTGCAGCCAATGAGGTGTTTATATTCCACCATGCTCATTTATATTTTGGTACTACAGTGGTTGTCATTGGTGTGCTTGTAACTGAAGAACCATGGTGTTGGGTATTTTCTGGAGGGAGTAATGTATACAAGTCAAGTCAGATTTATTTATATAGCGCTTTTTACAATGAAGCATTGTCTCAAAGCAACTTTACAAGTTTAGATTATCTCCTAATAACTACGTCCAATCCCAAATTGAGCAAGCCTAGGGCGACAGTGGCAAGGAAAAACTCCCTGAGTTATAGGAAGAAACCTTAGGAGGACCAAGACTCAAAAAGGGACCCAACCTTCTTGGGCGGCGTAGATGATAAATCTTAGGACAGTTTAGGCCTTAGATGCTGTGTAGATGGTAGCGTTCCACTCATTTTCAGTGGTACCTCTGGTGCATTTACATACATGGTGTGATTATGGTCCAGTCAACGACCATTTCAATCAATTATCTTCTTCACAGAATGTAATGGGGTTGTTAGTGCATATGTGTATTGCATTTCTGAAGGCTTCCTGAAATGTGTTCTACTGCTTGCATGACAACCCTTTTTCTCAGTATAACACTTGTGACACACATTCTGCGGACTGCAAGGTTGCCATAGTTTTAGCAATGTGCATGGTGTGGGGGAAGTGCTGTTTTGTTACGGTAGAGAGGGATTTGAAGAGATTTGGATATGCTACTGTATCAACGCAGAATGTGTGTGGCACTAGTGCTTAGTGCTGTTGCCTCACAGCTTCAGAGATCCTTAGTATGATTCCTGACCCCAGACTGTGCCAGTGTTGTTTGCCTAGTCCTCCCATGTATGTGGGTTTCCACCCATATTCCACAGACATTTTAGGTCAGTTGGTGTCTAGTGTCCCAGTCTGAGTCATTGTGCTATACAGTGGATTGGTATGTAGTACCTGTGTTAAGAAGGTATGAAAAAGAATGAATGAACCAACTTGTCTCCCTTCTCTAGGTGCGAGTGGTTCAAGGTAAGGAGCCTGTCCATCTTATGAGCCTCTTTGGAGAGCAACCAATGGTGGTTTACAAGGGTGGGACCTCCAGACAAGGTGGCCAGACGGAAGCAGCAAGGATCCGTCTCTTCCAAGTGCGGTCAAGCACTGCTGGGAATACACGAGCCATTGAGGTGAATGTCTTTGTGTGACATTCGTATTTTGCATTTGATTTGCACTAATACTGAAATGGATTCCATTTTGTGGACATTTACAGTATTTAGCAGACAGACATCCAGAATGACTTGCAGAAGTGTTTTTGTATTATTTTTAGCAGACATTGCCTCATGCTAGTGCCTTGAAACATTTACTTCATTCGACCTGTTTTAGCCCCCCAAATAAAGATGCTAAAATTACTAAAATATGCAAATTTTACATTGAATACATAAGATCATTAATGATTAAACCTGTTTCTATTAATGGTTCTAAATGGTTACTGGATTGATTTGGTGTTTTTTTTTTTTTTTTAAATACGTTATTTTAGGTTATTAAACATGATTGCAACTGCATAGCAGTGGGTGTCACCCCTGTAGCAGCAACCCCTCCAGAGCCCAGGCTGCCTGCATTCTGTCAATTCCGCTATAAGTGGGGTTAAAACCTGCAGTTGTTGTGGTGATGGGAATTATTAAAAGAATCATTTTAATATGTAAATGTTTGTACTTTTTATTCTGCAACCAACACAGGTTGATCCAATAACCTCTAACCTCAACTCCAATGATGCCTTCGTTTTGGTGAATCCATCAGGCTCAGTGATGTGGCTTGGTCATGGAACCAACGATGTGGAGAAGCACGGTGCAAAACGTCTCACTGAGACCTTGGGAGTTGAGGTTTCTGAAGTGAAGGAGGGTGAGGAGGAAGGTATGGCATCACACTAACCTTGACTTCTTAACCCCTGTCAGTTGTGCTTATTCCTGAGGTGAACGTTGGTCTCTTATTTATTTATTTTTTCCGCCTTGCACTGCATTTGTGAAGATAACTTCTGGGAAGCACTCGGAGGGAAGACGGAGTATCGTACCTCGGCAAGACTGAAAAACAAAATGGATTCCCATCCTCCTCGACTTTTTGCTTGCTCTAACAAAACAGGACAATTTCAAGTAAGCCGACTGCTATGATCTAATCAGGACCTACAAAGAAAAAAGGAAACGCTCCACCTCTCAACTCCCTGCCCTATAATGTATATCCCCTGTAGATTGAAGAGGTACCAGGAGAGATGACCCAAGAGGATCTGGCACCTGATGATGTCATGATCTTGGATGTTTGGGATGAGGTAAGTGCTTGAACAGCTCCATAAATTAAAAATGGCTTGTTTTAAGTATAAGGGCCATTACTGATTTTTGTTTCCTTCCAAGGTCTTTGTCTGGATTGGAAATGAGGCCAGTGAAGAAGAGAAAACTGAGGCCATGATATCAGGTAACAGACTTGCATGAAAAATGAACTCAAATGGATGTTAACTCTGACTGGTGTAAAACCATTTTCCCATCATTAACCAGGTGCATTCATGTCTCCTCAATCTGCCTGTCTTTCCAGCTTCCAGATACATTGAAACACATCCTGCAGTCAGGGACAAGAGAACTCCTCTTGTCAAAGTGAGGCAGGGGTTCGAGCCTCCCACCTTCACTGGGTGGTTCCTGGGTTGGGACCATGACTACTGGAGCTTAAACCCACTGGAGCGTGCCATGGCTGATCTGTAGTACTGAATCTGTAACCTTCATAACAGCATCAGTCAGTATCACATGCTATAAAAGAAAATATAACAAACCAACTTTCTGAATCTGTTCATTTATTGTCACTAAATGCTTTACCTGATCTTTAACCATCCTGGAAATACAGGAAGCAAGGCAGAAAACACTTGGGGTTATTGGGGTCAAACTACCTGGGCAAAATGACATCATCCACCACACCAGCTACATCATCAGTGAAGTCGGTAGACCGGTTTTAGGGAACTTATTCAGCTCTGCTACCTCTCTCAAGCTGGACAATGTAATTAAATTTGGTGCTCTAGGATCTGGGGGAGGTGCTACTGCCCAGTAACATCCCTGAAACTGTGCTATGCACTGCTTTTAATATAATACACAAGTGAAAGCATCTCAATCACAGTCAATACATCTAAGATATTATATGATTGGTGGAATATTATGACACTGCAGCCTCTCTATTTTTAGTTCTAAAAATGTATGTTGACTAGCTCTAGAAATAGTTTTCTCGTAATGAAAGTTGTTACTGGAGTTATGGAGATGCTGCTCCCACAATTAGATTAAAAAAGCTCATTTTCACTAGTATTGCCACTTTTGGTCTATTCCTTTTTTGTTGGGGTTTTACCAATAGCTCTTTTGTCCTCTGGCTGGGGACATGGTGGACTTCTTTCTGCTGAAAAAGGGGTGAAAGGTGTTTCACATGCTCTTCTGTTGGATTCCAGGACACAGCACCTACAATTTATGCTTAAAAAACAATATCACAAAGCTGTAGATATACAATTAAGGAACATGAATGACTTCAATTGTACTCTATATTGGTAGCACAGTGGTGCTGTGGTCACCTCACAGCTCCAGAGACTTGGGTTCAAGGCCCAGTCTAGGCCACAGCCCTTGGAGTTTGCATGTTCTTACTGTGCGAGTTCCATGAAGGTACTTCTCCTGTATTTTAAAGACAGATGTTAAGAACTGGTATCTCCCAAGTGTGTGTATGCACACATGTCTGCTGCAACATTCTGGTTCCCCCGTCCCAGGGTTGCTTACCACCTTGTGAACTGTGTTGCTGTTTATACCCATGTAGTATGTTCCATAAATTGTTATTCTTTAAAGGAGCAAGAACTTATGCCAAGCTATCCAAACTTCCGGAAGAAATGCTTCAAATATCAGTGAAACTTTATATGAAAATACAGTGAGAATTTCTGATGAACCATGAATGTGGAACCTTTTCTTCATACATAGTATACAACAAAATGCATCCGGAGGTCTGGAATACAGGGCCTCAAATGCTCAATGGTATAATGACCATATATAATTACTCGGTCAAATTCTATTTCTCAGAAATATGTATACAGTAAAACCAGCTTCTATAGGCTACAGTGGAAAGTCTTTAGTGTGACCTCACTTACACTGCATCTGGCATCTTCATCAGGATGCCAAGTTGACCCTTCCACAGCCTGAAGAAAGTTAGATCAGGAATGGTCTTCTTGGAAGGGGAGCAGGGTGAAAAAGCTAAGACATGCTAAAGCGCACAAAGACTGGAATGAAGATCAGTGGAATATCATAGAGTGAAGATTCAAATAAAAAATTTTTGGGTCCAATCTTTGATAACATGTTATGATAGTGTTACATATGGTCATTATACCATTATTAAAACAACTAATCTAAATCTAAGACTGCCGCACAAAAGTGTATTTCACCATAATTTGATTACAAGAGGGATTTTATTATTTATTTTTAACTATCATCTTTGAAAATTCATCAGCAAAATTATACTGGTTTTGCATTGTAGCCATTTGTCTAAACCTTTAATTGGATCTCAAGTTCTAGGTAATGTGATACAGATACATTGGGAATAGTCATACGGTTTGATGAAGGATCCTTTGAAGTCGAATTGCTTCAATACCTAAACTTTGATTACACAAAACATTACATCAATTATAGTTCATCTAGGCGCAGTACTAAAAACAAGTTTTATAAAAATTTCAGAAACTGATATGTCAAGATTTCTGTAGATCTACAGCTTAATACAAAACATTAATCTTGAAACTTACATTGAACAAAATACATTTTACACAAATTAATTTACTCTTGTTTACAAGTTTTCTGCATTTCCTGCTTTTCATCATCCATATTATACTCAGTCGTGTCTTGAAAAATGTCCGTAAGAAGAAAGCTCTCCTGATTTTCTTTGACTTGAGTCTCAACGTCCTTGCATTTGGAAAACCTCTGCTTGAGATCTGGTAAGACGTTCTCATATAGAAAATCAACAATGTCTGGTGAGACAAAAGAGATATGTTTCAGATCCAATATGACGTGCTGTCAGTACAAACATTAATACTTAGACACAGAACTCAGAAAGGGCTCAGAGAGAAAAGTCAATTTGCAATAAGGTATGGACTTGTGGTGCACAAAAACAATGGGCTGTTGTCTTGCTGCATGACCCACCTTCTCTTGGGATTCAGTTCATGGACAGATGTCCTGACATTTTCCTTTAGAATTCTCTGATATAATTCAGAATTCATTGTTCCATCAATGATGGCAAGCCGTCCTGACCCAGATGCAGCAAAACAGGCCCAACCAATGAATACTACCACTACCACACCAAGTTTCACAGATGATAATGTTCTTATGCCTGTAATGCCGTGTTTTTTCCCTTTTCTCTCCAAACATGACGCTTTTCTTTTAAACCAAAAAGTTGTATTTTGGTCTCAACCATCCACAAAACATTCTTCCAATAGCCTTCTGGCTTGTCCACGTGATCTTTAGCAAACTGCAGACGAGCAGCAATGTTCTTTTTGGAGAGCAGTGGCTTTCTCCTTGCAGCCCTGCCATGCACACCATTGTTGTTCAGTGTTCTTCTGATGGTGGACTCATGAATATTAACATCAGCCAATGTGAGAGAGGCCTTCAGTTGCTTAGAAGTTACCCTGGGGTCCTTTGTGACCTCGCCAACTATTACACGCCTTGCTCTTGGAGTGATCTTTGTTGGTAGACCACTCCTGGGGAGGGTAACCATGGTCTGGAATTTCCTCCATTTGTACACAATCTGTGTGACTGTGGATTGGGAGTCCAAACTCTTTAGAGGTGGTTTTGTAACCTTTTTCAGCCTAATGAGCATCAACAACTCTTTTTCCGAGGTTCTCAGAAATATCCTCTGTTTATGCCATGATACACTTCCACAAACATGTGTTGTGAAGAGCAGACTTTGATAGATCCCTGTTCTTTACATAAAACAGGGTGCCCACTCACACCTGATTGTCATTCCATTGATTGAAAACACCTGACTCTAATTTCACCTTCAAATTAACTGCTAATCCTAGAGGTTCACATACTTTTGCCACTCACTAATATGTACAATTGGATAATTTTCCTCAATAAATAAATAAATGACCAAGTATAATATTTTTGTCTCATTTGTTTAACTGGGTTCTCTTTATCTACTTTTAGGACGTGTGTGAAAATCGGATGATGTTTTAGATCATATTTATGCAGAACTATAGAAAATTCTAAAGGGTTCACAAACTTTAAGCACCAACTGTACCATATAGAAGCACGTTGTAGTTGCAACAAGTACAGACTGTAGTTCCATCTGCTTCCTACACAGACTTTTTGTCATCTAATGGTCAGAATCCTCACAGGCCCAGCACAGATCAGGTCCCGATTTGGGGGTGGACATTCTCACCTGGCAAGTGACCCTGATATGGTGGAGGTGTGTGTCAGACAGCAGTGCTGCTGGAGTTTTTAAACAATGTGTTCACTCTCTCTGCACTCTATTAGACACATCGTCCATATTGCTCTTCCTTGTAGATGTGAAGTCAGAGACAGTGGCTCATCTGTTGTTGCACAGTTTGTTAGTCATCCTCTAATCCTTCATCAGTGCTCAGAGGAAGTTGCCTACAGGATGCTGGTGGCTGGACATTTTTGATTGGTAGACTATTTTCAGTCCAGCAGCACTGCTGTGTCTGATCCACTCATACCAGCAAAACACACACTAACACACCACCACCAACATATCAAACCCCCCCCCCCCTCTCAGTCCATCTGGTGCAGCTAGACATGGTTCAAACCCAGACTACGACTTAGGATTATCTGAACATAATACAGTTCCAGTGCCATTTCCCACTTCAGAAATACTAATTACTACACAAAATGAAATGTATTGTTCAACAAAGCGCAGAAGCAAAATGCATTCAGAAACACAGAGGAATACAGAGCTTACCTGCAAAACACTTGGATTGCCAAAATGGGACATTACAGATTTTGATTTTGTTCCATTTTCTTTGTACAAATGTTGGGGGCACATCCCTATTGAGACAGCAAAAAAACATACTGAGCTGTAATGTCATATCATTTAAGCCCAATGTCAACTCATATGATAAGTTAAGCCATATCACTGATAGGGGACTGGAACAAAAACAGAGAGGTGTGTCTAGATCCAAGTTTACCCAATCAGATTTGCAAGGTCATCCCAGTTTACAAGGGCAGCTTCTTCTATCTCCATTTCATACATCCTATAGAGTACAGAACAGACTTATATACAGACTAACAAACAGTGCAGCACTGAATAAAACATTATATAAAGAAATAAACATTGTACAAAGAAACTTACGCTTCTATAAGCTTGATTTTAATCTCTAGAGATCTTTTCTTTGTAGAAAGAGATCCAGAAGACATTTTCCCTGCCAGAAAGGACATCCTAAAATTGACACAAAAAAAAGTACTCCAATACATTGCAATAAATAGAAACAAAAAATACAGAACATTAAATAGTGCAATAGTAGGGGTGGGTATTGTTAAGGACTTGACGATACGATTATATCACAATACATTGTGATATGATGCATACTGAGATATATTGCGATCTTCCACAGTTCACTGAAAATATAAAAACAGCTGAAATACAAGTTATGGTGTACGATATGAGTCTTAATACATCATTCACTGGCTGGCAGTGAGAAACTTATACACGCTTTTATATCGTCACACCTGGATTATTATCTTCTTTCTGACCTACCAAAGAGCTCCATTTCCAGCCTACAGAGGGTGCAGCAAGAATCCTAACTGGCAAAAAAAAAAAAAAAAAGGGATCACAACACCGGTCCTCAAACAGCTACACTGGTTACCAGTATCATTTAGAATTGATGTTAAGATTCTTTAACTGGTTTTTAAATGAGTTCATGGTTTGGCTCCCCAGTAGCTCAGTGACATGATTGTTAGGTACCTCAGATCAGCTAACAGGAACATGCTGGTCGTACCGACCACTCGGCAAAAGAGTGGAAAGGCCTTTTCTTATTATGGCCCCAACCTGTGGAACTCTCTTCCTGATGACCTGAGGGCTCTGGACGATTTTAGCATATTTAAGAGAAGGATTAAAACACATATTCGAGTTGGCTTTTTGCTAATGTTTTATCAGTTTAGATTTTAACGGCATTTTGAAATATTTCTATTTCATTTCATTCTATTTTTTATTGTTCTTTTACGTATTTTGTTTCTAACTATTTTATATGTATTTGTTTGTTTTGACTTCTGCAAGTTTATAGATTATAGTTTACACCCCATTTAAAATGTTTTTTCTTCCTTCAAATAAATCGATATTTTAAGCATACAGTGGTGCTTGAAAGTTTGTGAACTCTTTAGAATTTTCTATATTTCTCTATAACTATGACCTAGAACATCATCAGATTTTCACACAAGTCCTAAAAGTAGATCAAGAGAACCCAGTTAAACAAATGAAACAAAAATATTAACTTGGTCATTTATTTATTGAGAAAAATGAACCAATATTACATATTAGTGTGTGGCAAAAGTATGTGAACCTCTAGGATTAGCAGTTAATTTGAAGGTGAAATTAGAGTCAGGTGTTTTCAATCAATGGGATGACAATCAGGTGTGAGTGGGCACCCTGTTTTATTTAAAGAACAGAGATCTATCAAAGTCTGCTCTTCACAGCACGTTTGTGGAAGTGTATCTTGGCACGAACAAAGGAGATTTCTGAGGAGCTCAGAAAAACATTTGTAGATGGTCATCAGGCTGGAAAAGGTTACAAACCCTTCTCTAAAGAGTTTGGACTCCACCACTCCACAGTCAGATAGATTGTGTTCAAATGGAGGAAATTCAAGACTATTGTTACCCTCCCCAGGAGTGGTCAACCAACAAAGATCAAGACCTGTAATAGTTGGCGAGGTCTCAAAGGACCCCATTGTAACCTCTAAGCAATTGAAGGCCTCTCTCACATTGGCTAATGTTAATGTTCATGAGGCCACCATCAGAAGAACACTGAACAACAATGGTGTGCATGGCAGGGTTGCAAGGAGAAAGCCACTGCTCTCCATAAAGAACATTGCTGCTCATCTGCAGTTTGCTAAAGATCACATGGACAAGCCAGAAGGCTACTGGAAGAATGTTTTGTGGATGGATAAGACCAAAATAGTATTTTTGGTTTAAAAGAAAGCATTATGTTTGGAGAAAGTTATGTTAGTATCATGGCTTGGTCCTGTTTTGCTGCATCTGGGCCAGGACGGCTTGCCATTATTGATAGAACAATGAATTCTGAATTATATCAGAGAATTCTAAAGGAAAATGTCAGGACTTCTGTCCATGAACTGAATCTCAAGAGAAGGTCATACAACAAGCCAATGACCCTAAGCACACAAGTGGTTAAAGAAGAATAAAGTTCATGTTTTGGAATGGCCAAGTCAAAGTCCTGACCTTAATCCAACCGAAATGTTGTGGAAGGACCTGAAGTGAGCAGCTAATGTGAGGAAACCCACCAACATCCCAGAGCTGAAGCTGTTCTGTACGGAGGAATGGGCTAAAATTCCTCCAAGCCGGTGTGCAGGACTGATCAACAGCTACAGGAAATGTTTAGTTGCAATTATTGCTGCACAGGGGGGGGGGGTCACACCAGATACTGAAAGCAAAGGTTCACATACTTTTGCCACTATGTAATATTGCATCATTTTTCCTCAATAAACAAGTATAATATTTTTGACTCATTTGTTTAACTGGGTTCTCTTTATCTACTGATAAATCTGATGATGTTTTAGGTCATATTTATGCAAAAATATAGAAAATTCTAAAGGGTTCACAAACTTCCAAGCACCACTGTATATGAGTATATATTACGAAAATAAATATTGCAATATATTGCTGTACTGATTTTTTACCACAGCCCTACTTAACAGTAAATAGGACAATAAGCCTGACATTAAGACCACTCACAAACTGCAAATGAAGATTTAGAGTACATTATGAAATACCTACATTTACATTTACATCATTTAGCAGACGCCCTTATCCAGAGCGACTTACAATTGGTACAATCTTACAATCCAAGCAATTGTGGGTTATGGGTCTTGCTCAAAAACCCAACAGTGGCAGAGGCTGGACCTTCTGGTCCAGAGTCCAGTACCTTAACCACTAGGCTACCACAGATCCCAATGGAAACCTAAACAGTTGATTGACAGGTTGGATGTGAGAAAAAGAGACATTTTTGCCAGAATACCTGCTTACTTAATCAAAAATCACACTTGAGCCGAATGAAAGTTTTCAGTGAAGAAGCAGACAATGTTATTGCATCTACTCATGAGAACAGGCAATAAGCACAAATACACATCATAACAGCGATCCGGAGAACCCTCAGTTTTACCGGATCTTATATACCCTTTCTCTAAGCAATATCTAATCAGTACAAATGTTTTCCAAACATTGGGCAAACTCTGGCCTACTCGCACTACCCTTATCTTTATTTCTGAATAGGACTGTACTGCCCAGATTTTAAATGTGGCGTCAGGTCCTGTGCACTCTTTTCAGAAGTTCCATTGATTTCTTGACTATGTATTTGTATTCTGTTTGTTTTTTATGCATCATATATAATTAGTACATTGTATGGTTATGCTATAAATTACCCTCATCATGTTCTACAAAGGTCACTGGAGTTCATGGCACCTTCATGTACAATTCACTGTGCACACATTACTTAAACTGTTGTGTTCAACATCGTGGGGTTATTTTGGTTAGCCTCATAGTCCAGGTAAGATGGACAGGCCATCATCTTGCAACTGGGTTCAAAACACAACTTCACAGATGATCGAGCAAGGTCGAAAAACACCCTAGAATGTTCTTCATATTTACGAGCTTCAGGTCAAAAATCATGGCTTTATAAGCTCTGGATGAGAAACAGTAAGTGAGAAATATCAACATCACAACAAATGGCATGTTTATACCATTATAGATGAATAGAAAAATAGACCACTATTAATACAAGGTGTGATATAGGTATTCAGATATGAAAAAAAATGTTATACAGATGTTAATAATACCATCATGTGAACTAAAAATAACTAAAAAGATATTAAATCTCTTTTCAATCGCCAAATGTAACAGTTGTTTCTCAAACATTCTTAATAAGGCCAAGCAGTTCAGAGGAGAATGTTCAAAGCATAACATTCACTGGCTTTTGTGGTAGCCTAGCAGTTAAGGTACTGGACTATGGACCAGAAGGTCCAGGGTTCAAATCCCACCTCTGCCAACCTGCCACTGTTGGGTCCTTGAGCAAGACCCTTAACCCACAATTGCTTGGACTGTAAGACTGTACCAATTGTAAGTCGCTCTGGATAAGGGCGTCTGCTAAATGCTGTAAATGTAAATGTACTACATACACAGTACTGTGTAAACATCTTAGGCACATACAAGAAAAAGCAATGCAGCTTCAAAAAGAATAAAATTACTTTTTTTTACCAATTGAAACAATATACTACAAATTGGCTTTGATCGTGATATTTAAATGAAAACAATATTTGGCAAGACCAGATTTTTTCCAAGACCCAAGCTTTGATTCTGTATGCATTTTTAATTTCTCCTAACTATTTGGGAATAGCAAGATCTGATACGTATAAAATCTAAGCAATGGCACCGAACAGGAAATAGTATTTTGTCTGTAGGAACAGTGTGTCATACGTATTTACATGTGTGAAATGCTACAAATGAGGACAACAGGTCTAAGAATAAGCAGAATGAAGTATAAGGTATAGGGGTGTAATGATGCACTCTGCTCACGATTCGATTTTCTCACGATTTTAAATTTGACAAAATATATATTTTTTAATTTCTGTAATGTACCGTATTTTCCGGGCTATAAAGCGCACCGGGTTATAAGACGCATGAAATGAAACAAAACTCTTAAGTTCCGTCGGAAGCTCAGTTTGGTCTTTACCTGGCGCAGGGCGTCTTCTTGCTTCCTCCACTTCCGTACCATTGATTCGTTAATGTTGAATTCTCTCACAGCTGCTCTATGACCATGTTGTACTGTGTGACTGATAGCGTTGTGTTTGAATTCCGCTTCGAAAATGAATGAATGAATGCACGTACCCTAATGCTGAAGCACATACCGTATTACTCCGCTATGCTGCGCACTACGGTGGCCGTAAGCTTCGTAACTTACCAAGGCCGTGCTAAAACATTTTGACAGATTTATGAGCGCCGTGTACCATCTACAATCGGTTCTAGGTCAGAAAGCACAACCAGAATTAATTCTTAGACGCACCGCATTTTAAGGTGAACTGTCGATTTTTGAGAAAGTTAAAGGATTTTAACGAAAAATACGGTAGATTTGCACTGTTCTGGAGCAGCAATGCCAATTTCATTGTATAAGTGTACAATGGCAATAAAGGCATTATATTATCTTACTGTAGCTTCAGGATATGTTAACTAACTGGGTGAAACATTCATTTCTATTTTTGAAGAATAACAATTCAAAAGATAATGTGTACATTTCTTGAATAAATATTTAAACAAAAACAAACTTTAGTCCCCTGCAATTAAAAAGTTAGAATTCTCACTGAAAGTGGAATACGTGTCTGTTAGTATGTTCAAAAATGAAACTGCATATGTCGGAAAAATCAGGAATGTAAAATCCATCAAGTTTTGCATCAAGATTGCACCCCAAAATGTATTGTCCTCATCTGTGGATGCAGGGATTCAGCATGTTAAAACTGCAGTCAAGTTTATAAAGAAATTCCCTGGTAGTTTATTACACAGTGAAATGCTCAGTGCAATCTGCTTGTTATATTTGTTTCATTGTGGTCTAGACAATGTACTCAGAAGTACCTTTTGCTCAAATGTAATACAGGTATGAGCCGTTTAACAGCCATCCGATCAACTTCTGTTCGCTTTAACAACTGAGGTCTTAAAAATTATAATAGGAAATAAAAATCTGTCTTTGTGTGTGTGTAATATACCTCTACCTGGACATGAAACTATGCTCCTTTATACGAAAACATAAGTCCAGAAGAAATTAAATAAACCAAATAAAATTTTAAAATGAGGGTGCTGAAAACTTTTGCACAGTATAGAGTATCAGGACAGAGCCTGACAAACAAGAGACAAAGAAACATCACTTGCCATTTGTCTCTGCACTTGGTCCATGACCGAGTTTTCACTTTTGCAGAGATCTCCAGCCAGGGAAGGTTTCTGTACAGCATTTCCTTACTCGCTCTCATTGGCGTGCTACTGTTGGGACCATGTGGGAGCTGACTGACTACATGAGCCTTCACAGCTCTCAGAAGTCTCTTCACCTCCTTCCTGCACCACGGACCTTTCTTTACAGCTGCAGGATAAACAACAAAGCAGGAAAATCATTCTGAATGCGCACTGTGTACAAACATCGTGATCGTGATTGATAAGTCATTCGTGTAAAACAGTAGATTTTCACTTACAAAGTTGAGCAAAACGTTTCTCAAGCGAATTGGCACTTCGACCAGTCAACTCTGAAATCAACTTCCAATTACTACCATGTAATGTGTGCAGTTTACGCAAGGAGTGGAGTTCACTTTCGGAAAACCTTGAAATTAAACAGAAAAAATTTAAAGCCAGACGCCATGGAAATATAAATGTTCGATGCTCAATATTGCAGACATTTGTAGTTATTAAATTTACAAGTAATTCTTAATAAACCCAATATCCCTTACCTGCCCTTGTAATTTTGGCCATCAAACATCCTTCTTCCACGAGCATAAACATAATTGCAGCTTCTGGGAATTCCTTCTGCTGTTATAACCAACATTAGGCAGATTTAAATTACACAGTATATACTTGGATCATTGAGAATGAAGACTAATCAGTTACACCACCACACATAATGCCAGATGGTGCAACCACAGTAAGTGTTAAAACAAAAACAATGTTGGCCAAAAGTCTGAGAACACTAATGAAAATGCTCATGTTTTGCAAAATTCTCAAATTTCATATCACGTTTTTCATTACAAACATAATGACACAAAACTTCTGTGGGGTTTCTTCCACAGCCACCTGACCTAAACTCCACTTTCCATTGGCAGAGGCACAGAGAAAGTCAAGCATTCAATAACTTTCCAAGATGCTATTTGGACTATTGTGAAATCATTCTGGGATAATGATGATCATCAGCTCTTGAATAAACTTAATGGAGCCCATGTCAGCCTGAGCGAATGCTGCCATTATAGCAAAAAGGCAAAAGACTAAGGAATTTATTAAATGTATCAACAACTTTTTTAAGCACTGAACTTTTCACTCACATTGAGGTATAGATTATATGACTTGTAATGAAAAACAGTGCAACAATTTAGAGACAAATGCATAATCGAAGCAGTTTCAATAGTGGTCTCACATTTGGCCCTACTGTAAATTATAATATACAGTCTAAACTCATTATCTCACCCACTTCTGTTTCATGGCTATTTGTGGCGGCAGGCGAGTTTGGCGACTTAACGAGGTTACAACACAGAGACAAAGTGACATTCATACCTGATGCCGACTAGGGCTGTGCTTTAACAAAGAAAAAAAAAAAAGAGAAAAAAAAATTCGATACAGCAATATATTGTAATATTTACTTTTGTCATATAGGTCATTTTTTTAAGGAAGAAAACATTTAAAATGGGGTATAAACTACAATCTCTGCTCCTGTAGTGTTTTGAGTCAATTTGTCCGCTGAATTATCAATCATACAAACACACTTACAATTTAGATAAACATGTACATACAGTGGGGCAAAAAAGTATTTATTCAGCCACTGATTGTGCGAGTTCTCCTACTTAGAAAGATGAGAGAGGTCTGTAATTTTCATCACAGGTACACTTCAAATATGAGAGACAAAATGAGGGGAAAAAATCCAGGAAATCACATTGTAGGATTTAGAAAATATGAATTGTAAATCATGGTGGAAAATAAGTATTTGGTCAATAACAAAAATTCAACTCAATACTTTGTAACATAACCTTTGTTGGCAATGACAGAGGTCAAACATTTCCTGTAAGTCTTCACCAGGTTAGCACACACTGTAGCTGGTATTTTGGCCCATTCCTCCATGCAGATCTCCTCTAGAGCAGTGATGTTTTGGGACAACACGGACTTTTAACTCCCTCCACAAATGTTCTATGGGGTTGAGGTCTGGAGACTGGCTAGGCCACTCCAGGACCTTGAAATGCTTTTTATGGAGCCACTCCTTTGTTGCCAGAGTGGATGTTTGGGATCATCGTCATGCTGGAAGACCCAGCCACGTTCCATCTTCAATGCTCTCACTGATGGAAGGAGGTTTTGGTTTAAAATCTCACGATACATGACCCCGTTCCTTCTTCCCTTAACACGGATCAGTCGTCCTGTCCCCTTTGCAGAAAAACAGCCCCAAAGCATGATATTTCCAACCCCCATGCTTCACAGTAGGTATGGTGTTCTTGGGATGCAACTCAGCATTCTTCTTCCTCTAAACATGATGAGTTGAGTTTTACCAAAAAGTTCTATTTTGGTTTCATCTGACCACATGATATTCTCCCAATTCTCTTCTGGATCATCCATATGCTCTCTGGCAAATTTTACAGACGGACCTGGACATGTACTGGCTTAAGCAGGGGGACACGCCTGGCACTGCAGGATCTGAGTCCCTCTCAGCGTAGTGTGTTACTGATGGTAGCCTTTGTTACTTGGTCCCAGCTCTCTGCCAGGTCATTCATCAGGTCCCTCCATGTAGCTCTGGGATTTTTGCTCACCGTTCTCATGATCATTTTGACCCCCCACGGGATGAGATCTTGGGTGGAGCCCCAGATCGAGGGAGATTATCAATGGTCTTGTATGTCTTTCCATTTTCTTACAATTGCTCCCAGTTCATTTATTCACACCAACCTGCTTGCCTATTGTAGATTCACTCTTCCCAGCCTGGTGCAGGTCTACAATTTTCTGGTGTCCTTTGACAGCTCTGTGGTCTTGGCCATGGTTGAGTTTGGAGTCTGACTGTTTGAGGCTGTGGACAGGTGTCTTTTATACAGATAACGAGGGCAAACAGGTGCCATTAATACAGGTAACAAGTGGAGGACAGAAGATCTTCTTACAGAAGTAGTTACAGGTCTGTGAGAGGCAGAAATCTTGCTTGTTTGTGGGTGACCAAATACTTATTTTCCACCATGATTTACAATTAAATTCTTGAAAAATCCTACAATGTGATTTCCTGGATTTTTTTTTCGTATTTTGTCTCTCATAGTTGAAGTGTACCTATGATGAAAATTACAGACCCCTCTCATCTTTCTAAGTAGGAGAACTTGCACAATCAGTTGCTGACTAAATACTTTTTTGCCCCACTGTACATGTACAGTTTCTATTCATTTAATTTTGAAATAGTCTGTGATTGATGGTTGTTTCTCCCACCTGAGTAGAGAGCAGGGAATATGACCCTGTCAGTACGATCAAAGTGACACCTACCAACCGGTCTGAACTTGGCGGCTTAGCGGTGATAACACTTCATAGCTGGTAATATATTTGTCACATTTCAAGAATGGCGAGAGGCGAGGTTGGTGGCTTTTCGAGGTAAAGTGCCTGGAAGGAAACCAGTCCTGCCGTCACAGATGACAAGAGATGAGGTTGTCAAGATAACAGGGGGTAAGATAACGAGGTTAGACTGTATTGGGCTTATAAAGTAATCAATTGTGTAAAATGTGTAATCTAGTGTTAATAATGTTTACACTACATACAACTATGATGGCATTTCAAAGAAAATATTGTTGGATTTTGAGAATAAACTCATACGTCACGAATAAAGTCGTAGCATTTCAAGAACAAAGTTGAAATGTTGAAACTGTTACACTGTAGCCTAACTGTACGTAGAGGATTTAATAAAGTTAAGCTGTCTGGTAAGTTTTACGAACAACAAAATACTAAACCTCCTGGCACATCAGAATAAGATTGTTATGAATATAAGAACACTGAAAGGGTTGTGCCAGAAACCGGTTTTTCAGACGAAGAATCAAATGAACTTGGATGTCACTGTCTCTTCAGTGGAAGGAGAAATCGCAGTTAGTGCTCATCTACAAGGCTATCAATGGTTACATCATCATGCCCTTCAAAGAGTGCAAGTAATTTCACAGGAGATAATGAGAATGATACCAAAACGATCAATCCAGAAAAAGAGGATCTCCGATGCACCTGGCGTCTTCAACTGTGTCAGTACAGGAATGACGGAACCAATGGGCTTTAGCACATCAATTCATATTTTAAACTAAAGTCACATGGAATTGCAATCAGTGCTTGCATTGATGGGTTTAGTTGTCTTATACTCATTGCAATCTCATACTGATGTGTCAGGAGATGTAGCATATGGGTTTGTAAAACCGATATGAAAGTATAACTTTATTCAATCCTCTACAGCCCTCATTTTCAGTCAAGTCAAGTCAAGTCAGATCTATTTATATAGCACTTTTTTACAATGGAGCATTGTCTCAAAGCAACTTTACAAGTTTAGATTATCTCCTAATATCTACGTCCAATCCCAAATTGAGCAAGCCTAGGGCGACAGCGGCAAGGAAAAACTCCCTGAGTGTTATAGGAAGAAACCTTGGGAGGACCAAGACTCAAAAAGAGACCCAACCTCCTTGGGCGACGTAGATGATAAATCTAAGAGCGAAACTAAAGTCATGGAGTCAAAGTTCGAATAAAATGTGAAGTATGCACATCGGCATTAAGTGGCCCGGGTATGATGGGGCTGGAGCTGATGACGGAAGCAGCTTGAGTGGAGCTGCAGCGGATGAACTTCATGTAGCTCCACTCAAGCTGCTTCCGTCATCAGATCCAGCCCCACCATACCCGGGCCACTTTCAGTTAGGCTACAGTTTAAAAGTTTGAGCATTTTGACTTTATCTTCAAGTTAATTATCAAAATATTACAAGTTTATCCTCAAAATTCAACCAATTTTTATCATTGTCCCTAAAATGCCATTGTAGAATACATTGTAAATCCATTTTTATTTAATAATACATTTAATGTATTTAATGTTATATTTTTACTTTATCTACATTGTAATTACATACAAAGTCATGTGAGAGGTAAAAGAGGTATGAAACCACTGGCTTACATATGCGTTCAAAGAATTTGTGCAGTTTCTTCAGTTTAATTAGAGACTCTTTCTCCTCTTTAAAGCGATGTGTGAAAAAGAGTTTGGTGGGACTATTTATTGCAGTTAGAACCATGAAGTCTTCAACATTCTTCCTTAGCCTTGCATTTTCTTCCGTGGTGAATTTTCCTTGATTAATGGGGATCCCTAATAACAAAGAGTCATCATAGTCACACTCATTGTTTTTCAACCTTATCTCTATTTCTGAACATAAATCCAAATTCAAGCAGCCTTTCAGAAGCTTTCGAATTCCACTGTATTACAATTTTTATGCAACAATTGTACCTTTAAATTTACCTACCGTATTTTTCGGACCATAAGGTGCACTTAAAATCCTTTAATTTTCTCAAAAATCGACAGTGCGCCTTTAAATGCGGTGCGTCTAATGTATGAATTAATTCTGGTTGAGCCTTCTGACCTAAACCGATTGTAGATGGTACACGGTGCTCATAAATCTGTCAAAATGTTTTAGCACGGCCTTGGTAAGTTACGAAGCTTACGGCCACCGTAGTGCGCAGCATCGCGGAGTAATACGGTATGTGCTTCAGCATTAGGGTAAGTGCATTCATTCATTTATTTTCGAAGCGGATTTCAAACACAAGGCTATCAGTCACGCAGTACAACATGGACATAGAGCAGCTGCGAGAGAATTCAACATTATCGAATCAATGGTACGGAAGTGGAGGAAGCAAGAAGACGCCCTGCGCCAGGTAAAGACCAAACTGAGCTTCCGACGGAACTTAAGAGTTTTGTTTCATTTCATGCGTCTTATAATTCGGTGCGCTTTATGGTCTGAAAAATACGGTAGTATGTTTATTTATTAACACGACTGTGTCCTGGCTTACATCTCCTTGAGGGTCTTTTCTTCATTCAAGAAAATACGTTCACAAAGCAGGTACAAGTGGCCCAAATCCGTTTTTTGTCATATGTGACATATATGTTATCCTTAGGGCAGTGTAAATACGAAAAAAAATAAATAAATAAAACACATGAATTTGACAATTTCATTTCTGATTTGGGGCACTTTCATATGTGGTATTGAAATCCAATATATATAAATGTATAATATGCGACTTGGAATTCATGCGACATTACATCATTCGTCATAAACATGCACTGAGGAGAAGGGAAAATAGACGACAGCAGTGAGGGAGGTCTTCATTGGCGGGACGGCAAAGTGACAAACCTCATAATTACTTGGGGTGATGTTTCTGTGCAAACAAAATTAGAAGGCACATATCGCAACTGCTCCCAGTTTGAGGAAATTTCTAAAGAAATGGTCAAATGCGTCCACAGGAGGACATGGCTGCAGTTCAAAGGAAAGTAAAAAGCTTAAAAGCAAAGTTTAAAGAAACCAAGGATGCAAACCAAAGAGGTGGCCATGGCCGATTAACATGTCCTATTTAACATGACCATTAACGAAGAGCCTGTTACTGCTGACTCAATTCAATTGCTTACCTCTGGATGAGTGGGTCACGTGAAGTATTGCTCTTTGGTAGGTTATAAGTGGCTAGCCAAGTTTCAGAGTGTGAACTGTTAAGATGACTGTCAGATATAGGTCACATTAAGAAGACTGTGTGAACAGCTTAAAAAAAAATGTGTTGAGAAAATCAGATTGGGCCACTTTGCCTGCTGTGTCACATTACACCCTGAAAATGTAATTAATTCAAACATTTTCGAGCTGTACTCACACAATCATCAACATTAAAGCAGAAATAATATAATTGTAATTAGTAATCAAAACGTTTAGAGTTTAGGAAAAGATTAGGGTTTCAGAAAATGTAAATATTTCTTAAATTAAGAACACCACTACAGTCGTACTTCAGGCAGAATTAAGTTACAAAACTCTTGAGTTTACCTTGTTTCTTGAATTCCTTAAATCTTGGTAAGTCATATTTGATCATCTTATTGACATTCCGAGGGTTTTTGGACTCTGCGTTGGGAACAAATTCTTTGAGGTCCTCCAGAAGACAGTAATCATTCTCTACATTCTCTTGTGTTCTACATTTCTTGCCTTTTACTCCCACCACTCCTGTAAGTCTCTCTTCATTGTCCTCTCTACTTACTTCAGTTACATTTGGACCAGTCTGTGTATCGTTGTTCTGTACCACCATATCAGATTCCATTGTGACGGCCTTTCTTCTTGAACTTTCCAATTCCTCGTTCACAGATGCTTCACATGTCACGGTTACTTGTGCTTTCAGCTTCTTTTTCTTTTTCCTAACACGTTCTTCACTGTCTTCAGTGGTCTGCATCTCTGATTCTATCACAACATCTGCTTTCAGCTTCTTTTTCTTTTTCCTAACACGTTCTTCACTGTCTTCAGTGGTCTGCATCTCTGATTCTATCACATCTGCTTTCAGCTTCTTTTTCTTTTTCCTAACACGTTCTTCACTGTCTTCAGTGGTCTGCATCTCTGATTCTATCACACCTGCTTTCAGCTTCTTTTTCTTTTTCCTAACACGTTCTTCACTTTCTTCAGTGCTCTGCATCTCTGATTCTATCGTATCATCTGCTTCCTGTGACTCGTTCCTGCTTGTGCATTCCAGTAACACATGTTTCAGCTTCTTTTTCTTTTTTCTCGGAGGTGCTTCCAGATATGACGAGTTGTCTAATGAATCGGTGTCTTCCTGTTTAGCTGGATCCATCATGTTTGACGATGTATTAGAACTGACATCCTTAAAACTTTCCTTAGACTTATCCTTTTTTTTCTTCTTCTTTTTGATCTTTCCATTTCCTTGCTGATCCTCAGCATGCAGCTTGGACTCGGCTAGAGAATCTCTTTCCTTTTGCTTCTTTTTAGACTTTGTCGAGCTGCCTTCAACGTGACAAGTGGGAGTGGGTTCCAAAAGGGTATCATGTTTTTGCTTTTTGTTTTCCTTGATTTTACCCATGTTTCATGGAATGCTGTAGGCAGGCTTCAGTAAGCATTGATGTCCTATAAGCAAAAGAAAGCAATAGAAGTACAAAGAGTTAAACAAATTGGCGAGATGAAACAGGGGAATGGCCTGACCGGTTCGAGCCGATAGAAAGGCAACAGTAACTCAACCACTTGTTACAACCGAGATATGTAGAAGTTCTCTGAAAGCACATGTCAAACCTTGAAACAGATGGGCTACAGCAGCAGAACACAAAGCTCAAACACAAAGCTTAAGAGACGCATAAATGTAAATGTCCAAAACATGTTCATTAAACTTTACACAGTTCCTGTTCCTGAAGTAAAGCTTCAGTCTTATTTACCTCCAAGCCTTATTCACCACAGGTTTCTTCACCCAAACTACAGAATGACGTGTATTTAACGACAGTCCCTAAGCAGAATACTACAGTCAATAAAGAGTCTATAAGAACTTAACATTATAATCGTAATTCTTACAGGTTTAAGTTTCTCTTTACCTGAAATAAAAAACACGAGGAAGCCTGCAGACTTCTCTTCTTCTTTTTCAATGCTTGAACCAATATTTAGGCTCATTATCGCCACTGTCTGGGCTGGAGGATGGAGAATACTGGTCTAAGCGACATTTTAGTACGTTCTTGGGTGATTCTTTAGTTAGTGGAACTTTTGGGTCCCAGGGTTATAAATTAATGTTAGAAAATATTTATTACAAAATAAATATGGCATAGATATTACAAATATCATTTATTCCATAACCAAAAAAATTATGAACGAACATCATTATGAATTAAACCATCAATACTTTGCTACTTTGGCCTTGTTCCCAACCCAGAAAAAAATCTTTAAACTTTACACTGTTACAGTGGGGTTTTTTGTACAGAAAAAAATGAATCTTTCACATGATTTATATGTATTTAAAGTGCATCTTATGCAAGCTGTTGACTAGCTTTAGCAAATCTGTGCTAGCATCTTTTTACCTGAAAAAGATTCCTGAAAATTGTCATTATCGCAACACGTCATTACCGACACAAAATATATTATTTACAAATGATTATTACTTAAATACATATTTAAATTGACACATTTTTCACATTTAATATTTAGCCAAAGGCAGCACAGCTAGTGGCACAGCGATTAGTGTGGCCAACTCACAACTCCAGTGTCCATGGTCCAAACCCAACCTCTTTTCCTGTGTGGAGTTTGCATATCCTCTCCGTATGCATGTGGGTTTACTCTGGGTACTCCGGTTTCCTCCCACATTCCAAAGGCATGTGTGTTATGTTTATTTGTGTCTCTGAAGTGCCCAAAGTGTGTGAGTGTGTGCCCTTCGATGGAGTGGCACTCTGTCTAGGGTTGTTCCTGCCTTGTGCCCTGTACCACCGGCTAGGTACCAACTTTCTCGTAACCCTGACCAGGATTAAGAGGATAAATGAATGAATGAATGAATTAATTAATGAATATTTGCCCACAAGCAACAGGAAAACCAGGTCATCATTTGATATTCATATCTCTTTATTTTCTTCCTACATATACAGTATTTAATATACAATTTATTAGCATAATTTACTTACATTAATATATTTCTCACATTAATAGTTCTTTCAATAAAGAACATCACTATCATCATCATATCTGTTTACTGTATATACTTATTACAGTGGTTCCCAGGGGGGTACATAATGCCTGTGACTTGTAATCATTCCACTGTGAAGGTGATTTGTCACTTTATTTTGTTTTGTTCAATAAGAAGGTACAGTTTTGTATGAATTACAATGTCTAAAATAAATTCCAGTGGAGTCTGGAAGCAAAAGACATGGGGGCTCAACAATATTCTTACCTTTAGAGGGGCACTGCAAAAAATGTTTGAGAACCACTGCCTTATTACTTGGTGTGTAAACGATTTTAAATTCATATATGATGAAAAATTGCTGACTAAATGACTCTTTACTATCAGCAAAACAACATGAGCAATTAAAAAGTATTGTAAATGTTCACCCTGCAGTTTGTTTTTTCCAAAAACTGATACTCTGTCCCATCGTCCCAGTTCAAGGCTGGTTGTACAGGTGTAAGCTATCCATGAACCTATTCTGCATATCTTCAATATCTTCAGTGGCTTCAACAGGAAAACTTGGTAGAGGTATGCAAGGTGAAAATGAAGTATTGTCATATTGGTAAGAAAAATCATCATGCATATGGTTCCCATAACCCCCAGCAGCTCCATACAGAGGCTCGCAGACATTAAGGTATTGACTATTGGACTGTGGGTGGAGGCAGGGCATGTGGTGGAGGAAATGCTCAGCTCCAGGGCTCGAGCACGGGCTGGTGGAAGGGCTGTGGGGTATAGGACAGGTCTGCTGACAGCTGTTCCTTCTGGTAGGCCGGTGGAGGTCTAGCTTAGCTATCAGAGGTTTGCCAATATCCACCACCTTGGTCCACTGGACCTGTTCGTCTAGACACTTGAATTCAGCCTGCAGACAGACTGTGAAGATCAAGTTTTCCTGGGGAGAAAAAACAGATGCTGAAGAGTATG
This sequence comes from Ancistrus triradiatus, assembly GCA_025084515.1. Lineage (NCBI taxonomy): Eukaryota > Metazoa > Chordata > Actinopteri > Siluriformes > Loricariidae > Ancistrus > Ancistrus triradiatus. Next base: position 127,324 of record JAJAGP010001053.1, on the reverse strand, counting down.
TTTAAGATGGAGTATTCCTGCATTTTGCCTGTCCCAGTTGGAAAGAACCATGAGGACTCAAACCTGTCATGAACTGCTGATGAACCACCCGGGTACACCATCAACTAGGCATGTTGCAAGACTGCTTCCAATTTCTATTCATTGCATGGGACTAAAGATTCTGTTTTTTTTTTTTTTTTTACAAGAAAGGTACACTATTTTGAACTGTTATTCTTCAGAAATTAAAAAGGAATGTTTTAACTCAGTTATTTAAGATATGGTAAAGCTACAGTAGAGCATTTTGTTTACAATTTTAAACCTCTGTTTCTAGTCATTTAAAAGGAAAAATATACTCAGAACAAGAGCAATCAAAGAAGCCTTGAACAAGAATAGCACTAATAACTTGATACAGTTTCTGAACTGTATATATAATCTATGGAATATAGGGTAACAAGGAAGATAAGGGACATACAAACGAGGAATTATACAACTAACTCTAGAAATTTAATTGCAGAGGACTAAAGTTTTTATGTTTTCTTTGTTTGGTTGACTTTTATCAAATGTAAAATCAATAATCGTGAGAAAATTGAATCGTTACACCCCTACCATCAATAATGATATCCCAAATATCTGACGATGTGTTCATATGTATGAGACAACATAATTAAGGCTAACCATTTTCATAAAGAATCCAGTAAATAAACATTCTTATCCATGTTTAAAAGCAGATATAGATTTAATTTAAATGAAATGAATTACTGATTTTTCCCAAACTCTGAGCTCACCACAGTAAATCACCATGTTTCTTACCCTTGGTAACTGAGTGCCACTCAGACTCCTCTGACTGCAACCAACTCTTACAGCTATCTCTCATTGTGAATATCTTTCTTCTGCCAACACAACACACTTCCCATTTTTGGACTTACTCTTAGCTTTTATTTTCTATCAAACCTATCATAAAGACCCTGGAAACCACACTAATAACCACCTAACAACTGCAACACATAAAATAACGATTGTCTATAACGTGGTCTCAATTATTGTTTCCCCTTGTGCAAAAATTTGGGCATTCCTAGTCAAGTGGCATGCTTTGCTGATGTTCTAATAGGAAAAGATTAACACAAGCTAAATATGACTTTGCGTTGTGAGAGTCAGATATATTTGTCACACTTTAATGTCGCTGTCGCATCAATGGCTGTTCACAACAGGACCAAGGTTAGGTCAATACTAGTCCGTCGTCATTTTAAGTTTAGGTCGCCTTCTACATCGATGCCTATACTGAATAATCATTCATTTCTCCCAGCTTTGAAGGATGCTGCTTTTACTATATGGCGGGAAAGGGGCATTAAGTCTTTTCATGATCTGTATAGGGAGGGTTCTTTCAGTAGTTTTGCCCAGTTATCTGCTAACTTTAACCTTCCATCTTCACATTTGTTCAGATACCTTCAAGTTAGGCACTGTGATTCTTCCCTTTTCCCTGACTATACTTGTCTTTCTGCCAGACAGCCATGGGATGATTTTTTGACTTTAGACCCTTTCCAAAAATCACTTATATTTAAGAATATTCACAGCTCTTGGCTTTCGATGTACACTCTTTAAGTAACATTAAAAGGGTTTGGGAACATGAGCTGGGAACTACTCTCACAGGGGGTTCAAAGCAAAGTCTTTCATTGCTCTTTGCAGCATGCATGACACTACAGACTGACAGGATTGAATTTTATTCAATTTCATTCAACTGAAGTTACAGTTTAACACAGCTAACCATTTCCAGAGTCATGTTAACTCAAAACTAAGCTGACTCACCGCTGAGGTAAAACACATTTGTAGATCTAAATCACACATGTCCTACCTTAAGCTTTTGTAATGAGCTGAGTCTGGTGTAAAGGCAGTGCTGGGGAAGACTGCCGGAGAGCAGAAAGCTCCCGGTCTCCTCCAGGGTCTCTTTATTCATCAGTTTAGGGTCCAAATCCTGTATAAACAGGTAAAATAATACAAATCTCAAGTGAATAATAAATGTTATTTTCAAATTTTAAATGAAATACTTTGATATCACAAATAAAGCAGTTCTCACAGACAGGTTGATGAGATGAGCTTGGCATGTTGACATCTCTTCTGGCTTCTTTGCAATGTTGGTGTAGATAACCAGAACATTGGAGAACTCGGCTGCAAAGCCCAGCTTAAGCTGCACGCCACAGTCAAAGTCCAACGTCATACTCTCCGGTAGTTCTAGGGTTAATTTGAAAATTGAGTTTTACTTTTGATTTGTCCATCCTCTTTGAAGCATGAGCACAAACTGCCAGTACTGGACTATAATCCTGTTTTCTGGAGTCTTTGGCCCTCGTTCATAAAATGCGAGCAGAACGAATTTGTGTGTAACTCATTCGTAAAACACCTTTTCGTAAATGGCCGCATTCATGAAAATGTTTGTAGTCCCAAAATGTTAAATTCGTTTATTGATATTGGCCATTTTTGTTTTATTTCATGTATATAAAAAAGTAAGTAGAAGATGTACCCGATCTTGCAGGATCCGGCTCAAATTAAATGCTGACTAGAAGATTGTAGGTTTATTCTTATAGCCTACATGTGATTTGGTGTCAAGACGCTTTGTTTATTACCTGATACACCATTATGGACTCTCAAAAATAAAAGATGTTGATTTGAATACAGTAAAACATCAATTTCCGCTTCAGAACAGTTTTTTTTCTTTGCTTTTTCTGAGACATTTCAGAGGATTTTTGTTGTGGTCCTCAGTCCAAAGCCATTATACGGTGGTTATTTGTTATTCGTTGGTGGGGAACGTGCACGTGCGACCCAATTAGGAATTAGGAATGACTGGTATTCATTAACATATGCACGCTCTACTAATACATCTTGTGTTTACGAGGCGTTCATGAATCTGGCTGAGAGTTTTTGGAGAGGTGAGTTTTTAAAAAGATGAGTAGACTGCGAGTAAAATATTCTTAACATGGTAAGCATATTTTACTCGCAGTCTACTCATCTTTTTAAGAAGGTTTCACGATGAGGCCTTTCATGTCTTCCAAATCCCTTTTATTTTATCCGCCTAAGACTAAGACATGCACATAGGCCGCCAGGCTTACATTCACATTTAGTGTCCTGTAATTCCTGGTAAGACATACATCCATTGGTTACACTGCTGCTGTGCAGAATTTCTTGATTCAGCACCTGTAATATGATCTGTAAAGGGTTTGCTCCCAGAGTTTGCAGCCAATGTCGATGTGCATACTTCACATTTTATTCGAACTTTGACTCCATGACTTTAGTTTCGCTCTTAGATTTATCATCTACGCTGCCCAAGGAGGTTGGGTCCCTTTTTGAGTCTTGGTCCTCTCAAGGTTTCTTCCTATAACTCAGGGAGTTTTTCCTTGCCACTGTCGCCCTAGGCTTGCTCAATTTGGGATTGGACGTAGTTTTTAGGAGATAATCTAAACTTGTAAAGTTGCTTTGAGACAATGCTCCATTGTAAAAGCGCTATATAAATAAATATGACTTGACTTGTTTACCCTACCCCACAAATAGCCATAGAACATTTTTCATTCAATTGCCCAGTCCCCAGCCACAGCCCCTTCAAACACACTCCTGCGCACCTGGATGTGCAATATGATTAAACCTTGATTAAACATTTAATACAACTCATTTGCAATAGCATAACCATGCTGTATATCTTAATACTAACTGTGTGGCATTACCATGTGCTTTTGCCCAGAGGAGGCTGTGATCCTGCACAATATCCAAGCTCTCTCTGGGCAGGATGGGGTCGGTCAGGGAGCGTCTCTCCGACAGGCTGCTGCGGATCTCAAGAGCCTGTTTCCCCTTCGTGGGGTCAAACTGGCCCATGTCTACAAAGTACAACACGGTAAGTGCCACACAATTCTGTTATACAGTATGACAGGAGTTACACTTGTATGCTGAATGTAGCATAAATTTCAATATTACATAACATATTACCAATAAGTCATGTTATCTTTCACATCAATGACTTGTACGTTTCTAATTCTTAAATGAACTCTTCACACCTTCTGCCACTCGGTCCAGGAGCACAGTAATCTTTTCATCCTCCAGGAGACGTTCTTTCAGGAACTTGATGAACACACCATTGGTAAGTCCACTAGAGCTTAACTCAAAGGCTTCTGCATCTTGACAGCTTAAATATTAAGATATCATTATGCTATTTATATTATTCAGTCACACTTCACAGAATTTATTCAGTAAAATCAGAGTTTAAAAATGGCACTTACGTGGCATATCCAAAAACGATGTTGGCTGTGACTTTAAGCATGACGTTCGGCGTGTCCTTATCGTGAACATTTCTAAAATGACATTTATACATTTATATATACATTATTTATATATTGTATGTACAAGCAAATTTTTTTTATTTAACTTATGAATCTGTTAGTATTATACTTGTATGGTAAACAGTTTTCAACATGTAATATAAAATGCAATGATGCACGTCAGTGTGTCAAACAAGAGACAAAGAGGCTAATGTAAATATGGACACATGTAATTCAATCAAAATACACACACACACACACACACACACACACACACACACACACACACACACACACACAATATATCTATCTATCTATCTATCTATCTATATATATATATATATATAAATAAATAAATAATGACTAATAAATATGATCTTATAAATAAATATGATAAATATGATCTGTAAATACATTCTGTACATACCACACAAGCATGTAAAGTCTCCTATACAATTATTGGCACAATTAATCGCCTTTTGAATTAGTTTAAGAATTTTTAATTCCTCATCAAGAAATAATTAGTTTCAACAAATCCATATGTGCCACAATTATTGGCACACCTAAATACCTAAATTTAATACTTTGTACAACATCCCTTTACCAATAAAATAACAGTTAATATTCTATAACACTTTATGGGTGAAAATACAAAGTAGAGGATTCAACTCCTCTCAAGGTCATCGCACGATTAGTGGTTTGATGATCAGAAATTATTTTCCTCGCAAGCCATCCAAATAATCTGTTGGCATGGAGGTGGTGTCTTTGGAGACTTGGTGACCCCATGATACTACACTTTTCTGTAAATCACCAATAGTGATCCTTGGAGATTTTCCCACCTCTCTGGGGGAAATAAACTTGGGTCCTCACCAGAGATGCAGATGATTCAAACTTTTCTCTTTATTGCGCTAACTGTAGATATGTGCATTTTCAGGCAAGTAGCCATTTTATTATAGCCTTCCTGACTTAAGAAGGTCAGCACACTTTTGTCATATTTAAACTGTGTTCTCTTGTCTTTCCTATGTTGAAGAATGACTAAGAGAATTTGACCTCTGTCACCTTTTATATACCTCAGTGAAACAGGAAATTAGGGATTACTGTACAGAAGTTTCTTTAAGCTATAACAATAATAATAATAATAATAATAATAAAAATAATAATAATAATAATGCCTTTCACAGCAACACAAAGGATGCTTTCGAACAAAATATAGTAAAATATAAATGGGGAAAAATGTTCCAGTTTCTACTAATTTCTAGGGGTGCCAATAATTGTGGTACATGGGTTTTTGTTAAAAACACTTGATTTCTTGATGAGGGTTTTTTTTTAAATTATTAAACTACATTTTCTCCAATTAAATCCTGTATTTTTGTTATTTTGTTATTTTTTTAGATTAAGCTAATTCATTCATTCATGCACCTTCTTACCCACTTGATCCTGGAGAGCCAGTGCCTAGCTGGCAGCACAGGGCACAAGGCAGGAACAACCCTAGACAGAGCACCAATCCATCGTAGGACACATACAAATTTTCTTATAATCCTTTTACACATCTTTTCCATGGGCACCAATAACTGTGGCGAGTACTGTTTGCTGTCTGTAACAAATCACAACCTACCTTTTCCTGCACATGTCAAGAAGGAAGACATTGAGACCGGTCTCTTTTTCCTGCATCAGTTTCAAAATGCTCTGCACACAAAGGCAGTTAGCTGATCGGTAAGGGTTTGGGGCATCAACTGGAACCATGAAACTATTCCCAAAGTTCTCGTAACCATGTCCAGCATAGTACAGCAAGCCTGTTAAGGGTCAGACATTCAGAGAAATTGTAAACAAACTTATACATATTTAACAAATATCCTTCAAGTAAGACTAAATCGTCCTTTGTTTAAGACTGTAGTACCATAAACGCCTTTGTGCAACAGGGAGAGAAACTCCTCAACTGCATTACGCATCTCCGACTCGGTCAGGTCCAGCAATGAGACAACTTTAAAGTTGAGCTGACGAAGCAAATTGGTGAGATCATACACATCCATCATAGGCGCCTTTAGCTGCGGATGGTTCTGATAAGACATGTTTCCTATCAGGAGGGCCACTTTGTCTGTGGCTGTAAGGAAACAATGGGATTAAAATTAAACATAGTAATGCTTTTGTACATTGTCTCAGGGTTATTACGTTTTCATGTTTAGCTAGAAAAAGCATAGATTTTAGATACGAATGTGAAGAACATTTTGTCACTACTCACCATAAGGCTGCTCAAAACTGTTATCTGTTAAGAAAACCCAAACAGACAAAAACATTAAAAATAGCGAGTGAATATTGAGGATTATGCATTGGAGTAAACATAAAACACTTACATTGTCCAATGGCAATAAAGTCATCTGGGGAAAAAAAATAATAGACAATAGTTCACTATGAGCTACTGAACATCACACAACTGTGAGAAGAATAATAGAAAACAATGACACTTGACAATTGTTAGAAAGAAAGAGCAATTCTTTAATGGATTTGTCAGCAGTTGTAATGGACGTTAAATGAAGTTTGATGTTTTAAAACAAAAAAATCCCATAACACATCATTTCCTCAGTGTTCTTTCAAAAAACAAGCATGCATGCAAACATGCTAGGGTAGAAATCTGATCTAATGTAAACTGTTAATATGAATGACTGAGGGTAATGTGGTTGGATTTATGATCTAGATCTACTAAGATAGCTATCATTACCTATCATGCTAAACTGCTTTTTGTAGTGTAAGAAAAGAAGCTTTCTGATTTTCAGGCAGTGTTATTGACAGACAAGTACTCACTTCTTGTTCTGATTTTTTGGATGTTGCTACTCCACATAATTGTTCTCCTGTTTGCATTTGCAGCATTTAGCAGACGCTCTCTCCCAGAGCGAATTACAACTGATACAATCTAAGCAATTGTGGGTTAGGGCCTTGCTCAAGGACCCAACAGCGTCAGCATGGAATAGGTGGGATTTGAAGTCCCACAGTTTAAAGACCCTGGGTCACTGCAGAAATTTTTGACAGCTGACAAATTATTAAAACACATATTGTGCAATTAAACATATATTAACAAAATTGACTTTTAAAATTGGAAGTATGTTATGTGGGGGCACTCCAGTCTTCTCCACACAACACAAGAAGGACTTTGGTCTGTGCTACAAGCAGACTCAGCCTTCATCCCAAGGAATGCTGAGGAACTAAACGTGGCGACGCTCAAGCTCTAAAATCCATAACCAATACACAGTGTGATCTGCACTTCAGGCAAACTAGGAAGACACCAGGCAGGACTTACATGGTCAGGAAGCCTACCACTGGCAGCTAATGCCAGGTGACCTCTCAAACTAGCGCTCTACCAGCTGAACCAACCTAGTTTACCTCCACGCCTCTGGTAAGGCAGCACTTGGAGTCAAGTTAGGGTTTTCTGGCACAGGAAGCTCAGGTTGTGCTACGTACATGGTCCAAATGTGTGGTTTGCTGTGTGTTTCTGCCTCACCGGGGGCTCCTGAGTTCAGAGCTCCTCAGGCTGTGTGGAGTTTGCATGTTTCTCCAGGTAATACGGTTCCTTCCCACATTCCAAAGATGTGTTTGGTCAACTAGTCTCTCTAAAGTGTGTCCGTGTGAGTATGTGTGTGCCCTGCGATGGACTGGCACTCTGTCTATGGCTGGTACCTGCCAAGTGCTGTGTGCAGCTGGTTAGACCCCAGCTCCCTGAATTGGCTTGAGCAGGTACGAAAATAAAAGATAGAATTTTTTTATTCTTTTAAAATAGTTCTTCCATTTGCAGTCGCTTTGCAGACATTGTTTTAGATGTCTTTTTTGAAATGATAAAATTCAATTCTTCATCTCTTCCTGGAGGTGTGACTGAATTTTGAAGGATTTCTTATACATCTGTTTTCTTTTTGTCATGAGCCACGCTGTCGACACCAGATGGCAGCATTGGCTCATTGACATGTCGGAACTGCTTTGGTGGTCTCGAACACGCCGACCTTTATCGGTGCTGACTGCCATTTTTTAAGAGCTCGTCCGAGCCTAGTCAGGTCTCGCACCCTTACGCCTTACCTCACTCGTCTCTAGCATGCAGTCGCGTCCTCCTATTTTGTTTCAAGGTGATAGGGATATTGGTAGACTGATTCCTTGTAGGAAAGCAGCCAAGGTACGGTCAGGAGGCCGGAGGTGACATCAGGGTTTTGCCCCGCTAAGGTAAGGAAAAATCCTGCCGTCGCTCCCCTCCATTCCGTGGTCTCTCCTCGCCCTCCACCGGCGTTTGGCTCACTCACTTGTGGCGATACGAGCCCCCTCACATCAAACCTCCTCCACCGTCTCGCCTCCCTAGTGGTTCGTTAGCCCGTTTAGCGTGTAGGGCTTTGTGATCTCCCCGTCGCTTTCAATTTTGAGGAACGCCATGCTGCTTATCAGCCCCATCCCTCACTTCCGTGTCCGTGTCACGCTATGGCCATCCGTAGGACCGTGACTCGCTTTGCGTGCTTTGGGGATACTTGGGAATCCCTGAAGCATACGTCACAGCGCACCTCCCTCCTCATTTTTGGTAGTTTTGGCAATTTTGAACATACCATCACACTTTAAAAATGCATGTGCATTACATGCCTTGTATAAAACTGCATTGAACTTTTTACTTGTAATTTACAAGACAATTGAATTTGCTAAACAGAATAATCAATTTCAGCTGTGCTAATGCAATTACAAAACTATCTTTGACAACCAATTAGCATTTAATGCTATTATGAAAACTGGCCGCTAAACGTGACTTTTTTGGCATCTTACGTGAATAAATAATAACATACCAATAATTTTAAACAGTAATCGTTATCTTTACACTATTAAAACTATTGTTTAAAAGACTATTTTGAACACTAGTATATGTGTTGGATACCTCCAAATAAACCTTACTGGCTAAAATAATACAGACCCTCTAAAATAAAGATTCTGAGAGCTTGTAGGGGTGGGCAATATGACGATATTTTATCGTATCGTGATAAATTTTATTATCGTGATAGACGACATGCTTTTCTGAGCATATCGAGAATATCGTCAGTACTTAAAGAACACTGACCAACTGTTTCATTATAAAGAGTGTAATTAGTCCTGTTTAATTGGATGCAACGCAGCACATTTTGAATAAAAATCACTTAATATAGGATCATTTTTGACTAGTCGTTTTTAAGAATCTGTTGCTATGATGCATTTTTTTTGCAATCACATTGTATCATGAATAAATGCGTGTATCGTGAAATGTCTTAAATTATCGTTATATAATTTTTTTACCAGAACGCCCGCCCTAGTCCTTGTAATTCTATTTTAAAGAAAAAGCTTTAAGTATCAGCAGTTTCCTGCATTAAAGATGTGAATTGGACAATAAGATAAATGATCCAAAGGTGAAAGAACCACAATCCAAATAGAGTACAGTACGTGCTGCCTAACGACCCATTACGTTCTGTGAAACAATAGTTGACTCAAAATGGATGTTAATCAGACATTACCATAATCATGCAGTCTAATTTGTGCTACTGTAATGTAAATACAAAGGGTATTTTTTCATGAAAATCCGAAAAATGTGTGCAAACAATACATAAATGTTGTCAAGAGATAACTGCTGAAAACACCAATGGAAGCCTAACTGTGGATCGGATGTCCGTTACCCAGCGCATACCAGAAATACAAAGTATGTGCATCCAAGGACTGGTATCTTCACCCCGCATCCTCCTTTTTAGCTACTTCAGTCCAACCAGTCAGCAGAAAAATATGAAAGAATGCCAGATTAAATAAAACTCAAAACAAAAGGGTGGAAATTTGACTCAGCATGCATAATTATGTTAGTTAGAATTTGTGTCATACACATCCCGATCCAAATCTAAAGGATTAACACCCAAAGTTCCCAGAAACAAAAGCAAGGTGAGACATTATGTTTTACTGAATACCTTCAGAACATTCTGTTGCCCCTGCAAAGTGGATTGTTGTCCTTGGTCCTTTCACTTCAGAACAAAAGCAGTTAATTCGAAAACTGATTTCTATTTGGATGAAACAGATGCTAGAGCTCTGGGTGCTAGATACAGCTGATTAACTTAAAACCTGGTTTATGCAATCCCTACAATACTAATAAACCCGAAAACAACATGACTCTTCAGTAGTTCTGACAAAGCATAAACCAGGCCAGTCACACTGAACAGGCTTCGAAAAATCTGCATATTGTCAATAGTAAGGGTGCTGCCATACCTACAAGGACTTCTACTTCATTGCTCCAGGTCCGCTCATTGTTGCAGGAGATTGCACAGCGATATCTTCCCTGACCTCCAGAGTCACATAAGGCTCTAATTAAGCCAACACATTTTTATTATAACATTTTATTAATAATGCCTATATCTCAAAAATCATTAACACTATTTTTTTTTTACTTTTCACCGGGCATGAAAAGTGAAAATAACTAAATGCACCGGGGCATGATTATCTGACTGGCTTTTTGTCCCTTAGACACAGCCAATCGTGTCTGCATGTGACACTAAATATAGCCATGCAAAACTGAATGTAGTATCTGACCCAACAGGTTTTGTGCATATGACATGGCTATCTGCCGACGAAGTTTAATTCATGTACAGTGGTGCTTGAAAGTTTGTGAACCCTTTAGAATTTTCTATATTTCTGCATAAATATGACCCAAAACATCGTCAGATTCTCACACAAGTGCTAAAAGTAGATAAAGAGAACCCAGTTAAACAATTGAAATTATACTAAAATATTATACTTGGCCATTTATTTATTGAGGAAAATGATCCAATATTACATATTAGTGAGTGGCAAAAGTATGTGAACCTCTAGGATTAGCAGTTAATTTGAAAGTGAAATTAGAGTCAGGTGTTTTCAATCAATGGGATGACAATCAGGTGTGAGTGGCACCCTGTTTTATTTAAAGAACAGGGATCTATCAAAGTCTGCTCTTCACAACACATGTTTGTGGAAGTGTATCATGGCACGAACAAAGGAGATTTCTGAGGACCTACAAAAAAGAGTTGTTGATGCTCATCAGGATGGAAAAGGTCACAAAACCATCTCTAAAGAGTTTGGACTCCACCAATCCACAGTCAGACAGATTGTGTACAAATGGAGGAAATTCAAGACCATTGTTACCCTCCCCAGGAGTGGTCGACCAACAAAGATCACTGCAAGGGCAAGGTGTGTAATAGTTGGCGAGGTCACAAAGGACCCCAGGGAAACTTCTAAGCAACTGAAGGCCTCTCTCACACTGAATAATGTTAATGTTTATGAGCCCACAATCAAAAACCACTGAAGAACAATGGTGTGCATGGCAGGGTTGCAAGGAGAAAGTCACTGCTCTCCAGAAAGAACATTGCTGCTCGTCTGCAGTTTGCTAAAGATCACGTGGACAAGCCAGAATGCTATCGGAAGAATGTTTTGTGGAAGGAGACCAAATTTTTAACTTTTTGGTTTAAAAGAAAAGCGTTATGTTTGGAGAAAGGAATACACCGCATTCCAGCATAAGAACCTTCTCCCATCTGTGAAACATGGTGGTGGTAGTATCATGGTTTGGGCCTGTTTTGCTGTGTCTGGGCCAGGACAGCGTGCCATCATTGATGGAACAATGAATTCTGAATGATATCAGAGAATTCTAAAGAAAATGCCAGGACATCTGTCCATGAGTTGAATCTCAGGAGAAGGTGGGTCATGCAGCAAGACAACGACCTTAAGCACACAAGTTGTTCTACCAAAGAATGGTTAAAGAAGAATAAAGTTCATGTTTTGGAATGGTAAAATCAAAGTCCTGACCTTAATCCAATCTAAATGCTGTGGAAGGACCTGAAGCGAGCAGTTAATGTGAGGAAACCCACCAACATCCCAGAGCTGAAGCTGTTCTGTACGGAGGAATGGGCTAAAATTCCTCCAAGCCGGTGTGCAGGACTGATCAACAGCTACAGGAAACGTTTGCTGTAGTTATTGCTGCACAGGGGGTCACACCAGATCTGAAACCAAGGTTCACATCTTTTTGCCACTCACTAATATGTAATATTGGGGTCTTTTCCTCAATAAATAAATGACCAAGTATAATATTTTTGTCTCATTTGTTTAACTGGGTTCTCTTTATCTACTTTTAGGACTTGTGTGAAAATCTGATGATGTTTTAGGTCATATTTATGCAGAAATATAGAAAATTCTAAAGGGTTCACAAACTTTCAAGGACCGTATTTTCAAGCACTGTATTTATTATGTATCTTGGCTGAGAGTGAGGTTGGGATTGTGGTGGGGAGCAGGTGGAAGATGTAAGACGTAAGCTGTAAGATTAGTTTAAATAGCCAGATATAAGCTTAATTAACACTTATTTGCAACTGTCAATGCAAATAAGTGTTAATTTCCACTTCAGACCATTAATTTAATTTGTGATATTTCTGATTTTAGAAAAGCTACATACTGTATTTAACTATCCAACAAATCCATATCCGCTGTAATTTTTTGTTTCTGTTGTATTTTGTTGGTATTTTCAATAAAAATACGTTCTTTCTTGGACCTCTTATTTACATTTCTCTCTACTTTTGATATACAGTGGTACCTCGGTTCCTGTTGAGAACTGAAAACAGCAAGTACAAATTTTTCCTATAAGGAATAATGTAAATTGAATAAATCCATTCCAGACCCCCAGAAAATCCACACTGTATAAGGCATTATATATATTAATGGAGTTGTATTGTACAGGTGCTCCCTGATTTATGAAGGGGATATGTTCCATAAAAATATCCATAACGTATCATGAACTGAGGAGTGCTGGGTAGAACGTTCTGTACCGTCTCATAACAGAGCCTATGATAAATAATGATGAGTAAGTTAATTATCCTACAGTTTATAATTTTATAAAGCATTGAAAAATTTTATGTAATTTAGTGAGTAATGGATTGAAAGTGAAAAGTAAAAGCAAAACACTTACTGTATTGATGAACTTTGGGTGCTAGCTAACTGCAGCCTGTGTTTTGGAGAATTCAATTCCCATTTTGCGTTCGGTTGGCTTCCATAAACTAACCTTTTTAGGACCCACAGAGACTTATTTGCACTAATAAAGTAAAACATGATAAACACAGCGCAGATCTTCTCTAAGGGCTACTGTGAATCTGAATCACTGATTCACTGTGTACTGAATCGTGAATCATGAAACGAGTCACGTGGCTCGACTCATACAAGTTTGAGCAAGTGCATCAAGTACCAAGCAAACAACAAGAACCGAGACAAATTGTTCTAGTCAAAATTTGTTGCAAACCAAATTTGACGAGTTCCGAGGTGGTCGAGAGCTGAGGTACCACTGTACTGTGAACAGTGATTTTCACTATTCACATCTGTTTTAATGTAATAAAAAACTGTCACTGAGACAAAATGAGACAACTTTCAAGATTTTAACATTACTGCTCCTTGGTTTCAGAAAGGAAAGCTGTGTATACAAAAATAATAACAGAGTACTATACTCATCCCTTACTTTGAACTTTCTCTTGATGACATTCTTGAGTGGAACCCCATTCCTGTACCATTGGTAGTGCGGCAAGGGCTTTCCCACTGCTCCACATTCTAGATAGAGAGCATCTCCCACTAGCAGTGACTGAGGCTTGGGCTGTATCACAACTCGCAGCCTCCCCTCAGAAGGAAGGGACATTAACCCTGGAAGCAAGAAGCCATTAAGACAGATTAGATAGTGTTCATTTAACATTAAATAGCTATAAACAAGAAAACCTCACTACATGGCCAAGGGTATTTAAACATTACTTTATAGTGGTTCTGCAATTTATAAAGGTCTCCATAGATTAGTGAATTTCTACCTGATATTTTCAAAGCATAATATGTTTCTGCAGTACTGTGCAAAAGTCTTAAGCCACCATTTGATTAGATATACTATTGTTTTAGTTATTTCTCAGTCTCTTTATTAAAATACAACCAGAAAATACAGGAAATTTGTGTAATACTAAAAAGCTGAAGAAAGATTAAAAACAGCTTCTATACACCACATAATCTAGTGTGACCTCCCCTTACACGTGTTAGGATCCATGCCCCGCCCCCGGTTTTTGTATTGTTTTTGCGGTGGTGGGCGACTGGGACTACATCGCCCACAACCCCTGGCGAGGCTAAGATGGCCGCAGGTCCTACCAGCCTGATCCTTGTTTCGTTTTTGGACTATGACTAGGTTTGGGACTTGATTGCTAACCACACGCAGCTGGGATTCTGCCTATTTAAGCTCCTTGTTTTCCCAGTTGCATTGTGGTAGCATTATCTCAGCTTCTGTCGAGTGTTTGTGCGCGTTTTGTTTTTGTCAAGTGAAGTGAAGTGAAGTGAAGCGAAGCCAAGCCAAGCCAAGCCAAGCCAAGCCAAGCCAAGCCAAGCCAAGCCAAGCCAAGCCAAGCCAAGCCAAGCCAAGCCAAGCCAAGCCAAGCCAAGCCAGGATTATTGTTTTCTGTTGGACTTTCCTGGACATGGTATCATGCTTTCCTGGTTTTTTCGTTCCTAGTTCATGTTTCACATTTGTTTCTTCTAAGTTCACCCTAAGCGCGTTTCGCTACTGCTAGCGTTAGCCTAGCCTTGGCTAGCTGTTTCTTTTGGTTCGGGTTTTTGTTCCTCAGTTGTGACACTTTTTGTTAATAAACTGTTTATTGTTTAACTGGAACCTGCAACTTCTGCCTTTGTACACTGCACCTTAACAACACTTAGCATCATCTGGCAGCTTCATCGGATGACAAGTTGTCTCTTCTACAATCTGAACAAGCTTGATCAGGAATGGTCTTTTTGGAAGGGTAGAAGCCAAGAAATGAAGCCAATTTTCAGAAGGAAAACAGGGTGAAAAGGCTAAGATATGCTAAAGCTCACAAATATTGGAATGAAGATCAGAAAAGAGTATCATGAAGTGACGAATCGAAGTTTTAATTTTGGGGTCCAATTGTTGGCAATATGTTATATATATGGTCATTATACCATTGGTTAGACAACAAACCTAATGGTGGTCTAAGACTTTTGCACAGTACTATATAGCAGAGTTTCGAATTTAGTTAGCAAATGTCTGCTCTGCTAGAGCTTTACTGTCAAGAGTAAGCTCTGTTACTGTAAAAGGAAAACATCTAGGAGCAACCATGTTAGGAGTACCACGTTCCAGACTGTCTGTGGAAGCAACATGAACACGATAACTATTTATCTGGAGTTTCATGATTTGGGCTTCTATGGCCAACCAGCAGCACACAAGCCTTTGATCAGCATATGGTTTGCCAAGCATGGGATAGACTGGTGTAAAGCACACCATAACTGTACTCTATAGCACTGAATATATGTTCTCTGGAGTGATAAATAATGCTTCATCATCAGACAGTATGGCTTTGGTTAATGCAAGTAAGACAATGAGAAGTGACAGCTGTAAATTTGAAGGAGAACAAATAATGAATAGGTGTTCCATTTTTCATGATTTGGCCCGAACACTCAGGTCCAGCAAGGGAAAATTTTACACAATACAATAATTAGGGGTGGGCGATACGGTAAACGGTATTGTGATATACAATATTTATCACAATACATGACAGACAAACTCATCAGTAGCAACAGATTCTTAAATTGGAATGTTATTCCATACTTCCCATACAAATGTGCTGCACATCATCTAATTAAAGAGGTCTAATTATGCTCTTGATAATGAAGCATGCATTTAGTCAGTGTTCTTTAAGCACTGACGACATTTCTCATGATACAATACAATATCGTCATATTGCCCACCCCTAACAATAACATCAAAAATGTTTGCTTCCAACTTTGCAAATCTATTTCAGAATCCCAAATGAACTGAGACTGTTACAGCAGCAAAAATATACTAAATCCCACAATTTTGAATATGATGGCATATGAAATTCAAGGGTCTATACTCTTTTGGCCATGTATTATACCTTCTAAAAAGCACTCTTCCACTCACCATATGCTGGCATAACATCAAGCACGTCAACCTGAACCCACTGGCTAAACTCAAAGGAATCACCACAGTTCACTCTGCAGATATAGAAACCTGCATCTCTGAGCTGGACAGAACTCAGCACAAGGTTCGGGGAAGAACTACCAGGAACCTGAAAGAAGTCAGAACCAAAAGTGTGTCAGAAACCTATTCTGATTGCAAATGCGTACAAAAGTGCACGAGTCAAATGATACAAAATGACAGGTAAGCGATGTTTAACGTCCGCATTATGTTCCGTGAAACAGGACGTTGACCAGACATTCCCATAGTCACATAGCAGTTTAGATCATTTGCACCTACAATAACACTAATTAAAACAAAATAAGAACAGATTTAGTACAGTACTGGACTGTACAATACAGTAATTCCTATCTTTGTATCGTTTATAAAGCTGGAAACACTTCCACACGAAGGCGGGAGAACTAAGATGTATTTGAGACAGATATTTTTATTTCCTATTATAATTCTTAAGACCTTGGTCGAATGATCTCAAATATTTATCGGATGAATGGTAAACGGGGCATATCTGGTTATAAAGTTACTAACGTTTATGGTTTTCATGAGGGGTGAGATTATTGTTTGCCTAAGACATTATTCGTACAGAATCTCATTCTCATATTCAAAACCTCATTCTCATGCATTGTGATGTTCATGGATATTATGTAAGGTCAGACTGAAAATTCTATTTCTTCCTATTGAGGCATTTCTGTATCTCCAGCCTAGACACTGTAGAAATCCACCATAGCATTCTATACCTGAATTACATCTTAGCCTGATGAATGTTATCTACAGATACATGGATGTTTACACTGAGACAACCACCATTTATAGAAAGAAACATTGTCATGTTTTCAAAGTTTTTATTTTTTATTTTACATCCTGTTGACTGCAACCATTTTTTTCATTTGTCTACTTTGTACAAATGTATTGTGACAGTGCTAAGGAACATGAGAATGATGAGTAGAACATCGCATTTTCCGACTTCCGATTTGAATTTGCACTTACACTCACAGGCCACTGTAGGTACACTGTTCAACTGCTTGTTAACGCAAATATGTAATCAGCCATTCACATGCAACTGCATGTAGGCATGTAGCTAAGCTTAAGTGAACGTGCTAAAGTTCAAACTGAACATCAGAATAAGGAAGAAAGGTGATTTAAGTGACTTGGAACGTGACATTGTATTTCAAAAACTACTGGGATTTTCACACACAGCCATCTCAAGGGTTTACAGAGAATGGTCCAAAAAATATCCAGTGAGTGGCAGTTCTCTGGGCAAAAATGTCTTGCTGATGCCAGAGGACAATGGATAAACTGCTTCAAGCTGATAGAAAGGCAACAGTAACTCAAATAACCACTCCACTTGGTACAACTGAGGTATGCAGAAGAGCATCTCTGTACGTACAATATGTCCAACCTTGAAGCAGATGGGCTACAGCATCAGAAGACCACACCGGATGCCGCTCTTGTCAGCTAAGAACAGGCAACTGAGGCTACAATTCATACAGGTTCACCAAAATTGGACAACAGAAGACTGGATAAACATTGAATCTTGGTTTCTTCTGCAATGTTCAGATGGTAGGGTCAGAATTTGAAAACATGGACCCTATCTTCTTTGTATCAACAGTTCAGGCTGCTTGTGGTGGTGTCATGGCATGAGGATTATTTGGCACTTGGATCCTGGCACACTTTGGGTCCCTTAATACCAAGTGACCATCATTTAAACACCACAGCCTACCTGAGTATTGTTGCTGAACATGTGCATCCCAGTATACCATCTTCTGATGGCTACATCCAGCAGGATAATGTGCCAATTCCTAAAGCTCAAATCATCTCAAACTGGTTTCTTGAGTTCACTGTACTCAAATAGCCTCCACAGTCTCCAGATCTCAATCCCATAGAGCACCTTTGGGATGTGGTGAAACGGGAGATTCACATCATGGATGTGCAGCCGGCAAATCTGCAGCAACTGAATGATGCTATCATGTCAATAAGGACCAAAATCTCTGAGGAAGGTCTCCAGCATCTTGTTGAATCTATCCCACAAAGAATTAAGGCAGTTCTGAAGGCAAAAGGGAGTCCAACCCGGTACTATCAAGGTGTACATGACAAAGTGGCCTTATGTATACCGTTGCGATGTACACAGCTTCTGAGTCTGGTTCTCTTTCGGTGCTCTCGTATGTTTATTAGAATGAAGCATTAATGGTTAAAGTTCCCAAGCAATGTCTGGATGAACGTACCTCTTCTTTTGCCTTGAACCATTGGTATTGTACAGTCGAGGTGGCCGCAGCATAGCAGCTCAGGCGAACGTTGTGTCCAGTGAGCACAGACACAGACTGGGGCTGGATGAGGATTTGAATCCCTGTTGATATAAATTACAGGGAGACCAATAAGGCAAAAGTACATTAGTACTGTTTTGTCTAAAAAGAAACTCATCTTCAGTTCATTACAAGTATCAAACTATCCTATAGGGGCCATTACATCTCTATTAAACCAGGGATAAATGCTTAAAATGGAGTTTGTAAGGAAGAGTGTTGCATAAATGCCCTCAGGGATATGTAAACAAGAAAAGAAATATAATCTAGCTGTACCTGATTTGAGACACTGGATGGCTTCTGTGTGTCCCATTATCTTTAGAAACTCCACTAGGTCACCCAGGGTGCAGCCTTTATCTCCCATGAGCCTCAGCAGACTACGGGAAGGACTGCCCTCCACCTCCAGCACCTTCAGAGAACACATCTCCATTTCCCCCAAACTGAGAGAGGGAGAGAAACAGAGTACATAAACCCACTTTATCCATATTGCAGTGTAATTCTCCATTCCAGCATTACATATCTTCATATGTACCTGACTTTAAAGCGCCGTTCACTGATGACAGTCTCGCCAAGCTTTCTCCATCCTTTACTGTCTGTCTTGTCAAGATACTCGCAAAGTCGTTTCAGCACAGATTCTTTTAAAAAATTGATGTTTAAAGAGTTGTCAGATGATTCGTGAGACATCCTGTGTTATTTCCAAGGACCTCTTCTGATTAGCTGGATTGATCGATCTGCAAAACGTCAATTAAATGAAAGTGTTTCAGACATCTGGCTGGGCTATGGTACAAGGGCAAAAGTGTTGGACACTCTTGCTTAGTGACATTAGATACATTATTAGGCCAATATATGCTACTTAAGACTTATTTGGTAAGTGAGCAAGTGATTCAAAACCCAAATAATCGATTATTCATTTAATGGTCGACAGATTATTTGAGTACCAAAACAGTCGTTTGTTGCAGTCCTAATCTGAACATCTTCAAACATCAAATCCAGACTTTAAATAATCGGCTAGCATTGCCGCCTCACAGTGAGAAGGTCCTGGGTTCAACCCCCAGGACCTTTATATTTATAGGACCTATATTTCTATTCTATCAAAGCTAATATCATATGTATATTTAAAACTTTGTCTGTCTGTCTATCTCGTATAAGTATATATATATGCACAGACACAAGGTTTACTATATATTAAATTAAATATAAATTAAATATTATATATATATATATATATATATACTAGCTTTGATATAACCTTGTGTCTGTGGTTAATTGGCCATTGATACTGGATAGCATCATTAAATAAACAAATAATGCTCTTTTCTTGTGCTTTTGTCAATTAGTACATCCTCCCTTCAGCTGTGCCAAGTATAATTGTCTTTTCAATGTATTTTTCTACTTATATCTATAATATAAAAGTCATGTCAGGTCAAGTCAGATTTAAGTGGGACTGTGGTAGCCTAGTGGGTAAGGTACTGGACTATGGACCACAAGGTCCATCGTTCAAATCCCACCTCTGCCAAGCTGCTGTTGGGTCCTTGAGCAAGACCCTTAACCCACAATTGCTTGGATTGTAAGACTGTATCACTTGTAAGTCGCTCTGGATAAGGGCGTCTGCTAAATGCTGTAAATGTAAATGTATTTATATAGTGCTTTTTACAATGGAGCACTGTCACAAAGCAACTGTACAATTTTACATTATCTTCTAATATCTACGGCCAATCCCAAAGAGAACTTCAGTTTGGTTACCTGGCCTTGAAGTGAAAAGTGAGTTGTCCCGCTTTCACATATATAAAGGACCACAGACAAGACCATTGCCTGGACAATTCTGATCTTTTTCTGCAAAGAAAATCAGCCTTTCCTAATGTTGTCAAGTCATAATTATTTATATATTGCTCCCGAGCTCTGAAACACCCTTCCTATTGTAATTTGGGACTCAAATACAATTACAATTTTCAAATCTTTGAACAAGTTTTGGCTAACCATCCACTAAAAGTTCTTATTCATTACTCTCTTCCCCACATGATGCATGATGGCTGTGCAAATCTGGTTGTGACAGAGAACTACTGAATGCCTGTCCTGTTCTTGCTACCCACTGTGGTGCTGCATGGACTATAAAATGGCTTCATACCGTTGTCTCATGTCTGATATATTTATGTTAAGATGTAAGTTGTAAGATGTACGTTGTGTACTTATTTATCTGGTGTTGACCACAAGAAGGTTCCCCTTTTGAGTCCGGTTCCTCTCAAGGATTCTTCCTCTCATCTGAGGGAGTTTTCCTTATCACTCCCGCCTCTGGCTTGCTCAGAAGAGGCTCGGACTCGGATTTCTGTAATGCTGCTTTGTGACAACACTTGTTGTGAGAAGCACTATAAAGATACATTTTGATTTGTTGGTTGAATGATTGATTGATTGCTCCCACTGTCCCAGTTGAGCAAGCCTAGGGCAAGAGTGGAAAGGAAATAATTCCCTTGAATGTGATGAGAAAGAAACTTTGAGAAGAACAAAACTCAAAAAGGGATCCAACTTCCTTGGGAAGCCTTGATTTAACACGTATGTCGTGAATATGTGCAGTGGAAAGTCTTCACTGAAAAGTTGTGAATAGAAAAGAGCAATTAGCTCCCTCCCTACTAATACCATGGATTTGTAACTAGGTGCGTTTTGCAGTGCAGGTTATCATTCTAATGCCTACGATTGGTATACTATTCTTCTGTAGAACCTTTTCCCATCAAAAATGTTTACATTATGCGAAACATTTATTGCGGGAAATTTATCACACAAAATGCACTAGGCACTTGAAGTTTCTTTACAGAACAATCTCATGGGATTTTATTTTAATCGTTTGTAAATAGTCTACTCACAATTACAGTCGGTGTCTATTTTA
The DNA here is from genome assembly GCA_025084515.1 of Ancistrus triradiatus. Taxonomy (NCBI): domain Eukaryota; kingdom Metazoa; phylum Chordata; class Actinopteri; order Siluriformes; family Loricariidae; genus Ancistrus; species Ancistrus triradiatus. The sequence continues at coordinate 105,874 of JAJAGP010001053.1, read as the reverse complement.
AAAGGTAAAAAGTTACAAACATGAAAACAAAACTACTTAGATTAACCCTGAGTTATTAAGATGGGCTGGTGTGTGAGGAAACGCTCTTACCTTAAAACCAGTCAGATAAGGTGGAAAACAAAACAACCATTGCTAAACTCTCTTCTAAATAAAAGATCCATTAGTATATTACTGCGGGGTAAATAAGCGATAGCCTACGTGATATTCTTGCATAAATATGTGACACACTCAACCTCTTCCTTGCACTAACCGAGGAGGGGAAATCCACTTGGCCCCCGAGAACACGGTAGAATCACAAATATATACTTTTAAACCTGTAGTGCACTAGGTAGACTGTGGAAATCGTATGGTTCACGCCCTATTTAGTGCACTTACAGAGGTAATGAGAAGCCGTTTGTACTAGAGCGATAGGTTTCCACTTCCTGATGTTTGACATACTGACGAAGGTGTGAGGTGTCTTCGTTCAGTACTGGGGTTTCTTCTGAGAAAACACAACATTAAATCATCTATATAAGATGCTTATTTTTTATACCAATACTAGTTTAAACATATTTCTAAAAATATAGCTGATGTTAACGTGGTCACATCAGGTAAAGTGGGACACAGACTTTGTGTTTAATTCCCTGTACCAAAAGAACCAGTAGGTTAACAGTTTGACGTCATATGATGCTATCTCACATTTATTTTTAGACGGTCACGATTTATCAAACAACAGTAAAATTAAAAGAGTGTTTTTAAGTTTTTGCTGCTAGACATACATGAGGTGGTTTAAGATTAAAGACAAACTGCATATAAAAGTTAATTAAATGGAATGTAAGTATGAGTAAGCATAAGTAGCTATATCATAGCTATATCATATATCAGTCTGGATTTAGTTTGTTCTCCTCATTCCTGTAAGGATGGACTGTACGCCAGTAATTGGACAATCTCTAAATTACATAAATTACTCTAGGCGTGTTCTTAATAGGTGTGATCTCTAAATCAAATCTAACCTGCCCAAGGAGGTTGGGTCCCATTTTAAGGAGTTTTTCCTTGCTATTGTCACCCTAGGCTTGCTTAATATGGGCTGTCGGCCTTGATAGTTGTAAAACTGCTTTGAGACAATTTTCTACTCTTATAAAAGCTATAGAATTAAATTAGATGTTGTGTGTTGTACCCTGCAATAAACTGATGTCTTATTTATCAAATATCTGTCAAATGTATTAATATGAAACAATTAAATATACAAACAAAAAAGTACAGTTGTACACTACTGAAAAAAATAAAGGGAACACTCAAATAACACATCCTAGATCTGAATGAATGAAATATTCTCATTGAATACTTTGTTCTGTACAAAGTTGAATGTGCTGACAACAAAATCACGCAAAAATCATCAATGGAAATCAAAGTTATTAACCAATGGAGGCCTGGATTTGGAGTCACACACAAAATTAAAGTGGAAAAACACACTACAGACTGATCGTTTTTATAAAAAACCTACCAGACTTAAAATTTAATACACCTACGGAGATAAATCATCTTGAGTGTGTAAATGAGCAATTAGAATGTGTGCTTCGCTCAACCCTGGACACGACTGCCCCTCCTAGGGTCAAACGTATTAGGGAAAAAAGGCTAGCACCATGGTATAATGACCACACCCGTACCTTAAAGCAAAGAACACGGCAATTAGAGCGCAAGTGGAGACATAGTAAATTGGAGGTGTTTAAGATTGCTTGGAGGGACAGCATGGCAGAGTGTACAAGCATGCCCTCACTAAAGCTAAAGCTGCATACTGTCTCTTCAATCATAGAGAAAAATAAGAATAATCCAAGATTTCTCTTTAATACAGTCTCCAAATTAACAAAAAAACCCCACTGACTCTCCCATTCTGTGTAATTTTAACAGTAATGATTTCATGACTTTCTTTAATGATAAGTTAGAAAACATTCGGCATAAAACTCAATGCTCATCACATCACCAAACTGTTCAGCAACCTTTCAGATGCAGCACTAGTGAAGACATCTCGTTCAATTAGCCGTAAATCAAGATTAGAATCTTTTTACCCCAATTACTAATACTGAACTATCCGCACTGATCAGCTCGTCTAAGTCATCAACATGTTTGTTAGATCCAATTTTCTACACGTCTACTCAAACAAGTATTACCTAGTGTTATAGAGCCAGTGTTAGTTATTTTAAATTCATCCCTTACCTTAGGTTATGTGCCCGAATCCTTTAAGTCTGCCGTTATCAAACCACTGATTAAAAAAGCCAATCTTGACCCTTGTGTGATATCTAATTATAGACCAATTTCAAATCTACCGTTTCTGTCCAAAATCTTAGAAAAAGCCGTCTATCAGCAGCTCTGTAGTCACCTCCAAAGGAATGAAATTTATGAAACATTTCAGTCTGGCTTCAGGCCCCATCATAGTACTGAAACAGCATTACTTAGGGTACTAAATGACTTGTTAATGTCCTCAGATAAGGGATGTGTTTCTTTTCTTGTTCTGTTAGATTTAAGTGCAGCATTTGACACTATAGATCATGATGTTTTACTAAACAGACTAGAACATACTGTAGGTATTAAGGGATCAGCACTTTCTTTCTTTTAAAATCCTACTTAACTGACCGGTACCAGTTTGTTTCATATAAATAATCTAAGATCTAAGCTCTCAAAAGTGAAGTATGGCGTGCCTCAGGGGTCAGTGCTTGGCCCGCTTTTATTCTCTCTGTACATGCTGCCACTAGGCTCAGTTTATTCGTAAACATGGCATTAATTTCCACTGCTATGCAGATGATACAACAGCTGTACATATCAGCCAAAACTAATGACAGCCTTACAATCAACAAAATCGAGGACTGTGTAAAGGAAATAAAAGATTGGATGTTATTTTAATTTTCTCTTACTTAACTCAGATAAAAAAACTGAGGTGCTATTAGTGGGACCCAAGGCTGTGAGAGACAGGTTAGCTACATCTATCCTAAATCTAGATGGCTGTCCAGTATTGCCCAGTCCGTCTGTAAAAAACTTAGGGGTCACATTTGATTCAGATCTCTCCTTTGATGCGCACATTAGCAGCATCACTCGAATTGCTTTCTTTCAATTACGTAATATCGCTAAACTTAGAAATATCCTCCTCTTTTAATGATGCAGAAAAAAACTTGTTCATGCGTTTATAACCTCAAGGTTGGATTACTGTAACGCCTTACTTACTGGATGCTCTAGTAAATCTATAAATAAACTTCAGTTAGTTCAGAATGCAGCTGCCCGAGTGCTAACTCGAACTAGAAAATTTGATCATATCACTCCTGTTCTATCATCACTGCACTGGTTACCAGTTCAAATTCCGCATTGATTACAAAAATACTTCTTATAACTTATAAAGCTCTACATGCTGGCCCCACATTATCTGAGTGACCTCTTAGAGTTTTACAATCCAACTCGTCTACTTCGTTCGCAGGGGGTGCAGGACTTCTTTTAGTTCCTAGAATTAAAAAAGTCACAGCAGGGGGAAAGGCTTTCTCATACATGGCCCCCCAACTATGGAATAAACTTCCCACTTTCGTTCGAGATTCAGACACCCTCCAAAGTTTTAAGTCTAGGCTAAAGACATACTTATTTACGCAGGCTTTTGACTAGATTTAGACCAGGTTGCATGGTTTGGGTTGCTGGGGCCGGAGTCTGGAGTCATGTCTGGCCTGCCTGCCTTGTCCGCTAGCCGGGAGTGTCGAGTGGGCGGTCTGGCTGAACTGGGCTTCGGTCCTCGTGATCTTGACTCATGCATCCTTGCCTTAGAATAAGGGCAGAGCTGGGGGTTCATAGTCAAAGAGTCTTATGGTGATCAGAGACGTTGGGTTGCTGTCTTCTGCCGCTCGTGGGGTTGCCAATGTCTCATGTGATCCCTCTTGGCTGTGTTTTCCTACCAGTTCTCCTCTTTCTAGCTTTCTAGCTATGCTGCTATAGCTAATGCTGCCGGGGTCTCATGCTACACTTGGCATCAGTGATTGACATGGGCATCAGTGATTGTTAATAAACACTGTGCTCTTAATCAATAACTAATTACATTTTCTCTCCGAGCTGTGTTCCGGCAGTTCCGGTCCCCCACACATGATGTTCATCTGATGGAGCTCCACTGTGCATAATTCACATTTTATTCGACCATGACTCCATGACTTTAGTTTTCGCTCTTCGATTTATCATCATAACCCGGGCCACTTAATGTCGATGTGATACTTCACATTTTATTCGACCATGACTCCATGACTGTAGTTTCGCTCTTAGATTTATCATCATACCTGGGGCCACTTAATGTCGATGTGCATACTTCACATTCTTTTTCAAACTTTGACTCCATGACTTTAGTTCGCTCTTAGATTTATCATCTACGCCGCCCAAGGAGGTTGGGTCCCTTTTTGAGTCTTGGTCCTCCCAAGGTTTTTCTTCCTAGAACTAGGGTTTTTTTTTTTTCCTTGCCACTGTCGCCCTAGGCTTGCTCAATTTGAGATTGGACGTAGTTTATTAGGAGATAATCTAAACTTGTAAAGTTGCTTTGAGACAATGCTCCATTGTAAAAAGCGCTATATAAATAAATCTGACTTGACTTGACTTTGACTGATCAAACTTTGATGTAATGTCCTTAAAACAAGTCAAAATGAGGCTCAGTATTGTGTGTGGCCTCCATGTGCCTGTATGACCTCCCTACAATGCCTGGGCATGCTCCTGATGAGGTGGCAGATGGTCTCCTGAGGGATCTCTTCCCAGACCTGGACTAAAGCATCTGCCAACTCCTTGACAGTCTGTGGTGCAATGCGACGTTGGTGGATGGAGCAAGACATGATGTCCCAGATGTGCTCAATCGGATTCAGGTCTGGGGAACGTGCGGGCCAGTCCATAGCTTCAACGCCTTCATCTTGCAGGAACTGCTGACACACTCCAGCCACATGAGGTTTAGCATTGTCCTGCATTAGCAGGAACCCAGGGCCAACCGCACCAGCATATGGTCTGACAAGGGGTCTGAGGATCTCATCTCGGTACCTAATGGCAGTCAGGCTACCTCTGGCGTGCTCATGGAGGGCTGTGCGCCCCTCCAAAGAAAGGCCACCCCACACCATTACTGACCCGCTGCCAAACCGGTCATGCTGAAGGATGTTGCAGGCAGCAGATCGCTCTCCACGGCATCTCCAGACTCTGTCACGTCCGTCACATGTTCTCAGTGTGAACCTGCTTTCATCTGTGAAGAGCACAGGGCGCCAGTGGCGAATTTGCCAATCCTGGTGTTCTCTGGCAAATGCCAAGCATTCTGCAAGGTGTTGGGCTGTGAGCACAACCCCCATCTGTGGACGTCGGGCCCTCATACCATCCTCATGGAGTCGGTTTCTAACTGTTTGCGCAGACACATGCACATTTGTGGCCTGCTGGAGGTCATTTTGCAGGGCTCTGGCAGTGCTCCTTTTGTTCCTCCTTGCACAAAGGCAGAGGTAGCGGTCCTGCTGCTGGGTTGTGCCCTCCTACGGCCTCCTCCACGTCTCCTGGTGTACTAGCCAGTCTCCTGGTAGCCTCTGGACACTACGCTGACAGACAAAGCAAACCTTCTTGCCACAGCTCACATTGATGTGACATCATGGATGAACTGCACTACCTGAGCCACTTGTGTAGGTTGTAGAGTCCGTCTCATGCTACCACGAGTGTGAAAGCACCACCAACATTCAAAAGTGACCAAAACATCAGCCAGAAAGCATAGGTACTGAGAAGTGGTCTGTGGTCTCCACCTGCAGAACTACTCCTTTATTGAGTGTGTCTTGCTAATTGCCAATAATTTCCACCTGTTGTCTATTCCATTTGCACAACAGCATGTGAAATTGATTGTCAATCAGTGTTGCTTCCTAAGTGGACAGTTTGATTTCACAGAAGTTTGATTTACTTGTAGTTGTTTAAGTGTTCCCGTAATGTTTTTGAGCTGTGTATTTATATAATCTCATGCTACATATGGCATCAGTGATTGTTAAAAGACTCTGTGCTCTTAATCAATAACTAACTACATTTTCTGTTTTCTCTCCGAGCTTCTTGTACCAGTTCCAGCCCCACACACTAAGATGTTCATCCGCTTGTTCATGATGGCCCCACCATACCCGGGCCACACCAGAGGGCAGTAACTCTCTGCCTCCTCCAGCTGACTGGGGATGAAGTGTCGCCAAGGACTTTCCTGCTGAGGACTCAATATCCTAGATGGACTCAGTGTATCGGACTACATAATGCCGATATGCATATTTTTACATTATTTTATTTGACCTATTAGCCTACTATAAAATTCATTTGATTAGATAAATTGGTTTAATTCTTACATCTTACATTTATCACCCAAGGAGGTTGGGTCCCTTTTTGAATCTTGGTCTTCCCAAGGTTTCTACCTTGTGATGTTTATGGAGTTTTTCCTTGCCACTGTCACCCTAGGCTTGCTCAATTTGGGATTGGCTGTATATATTAGAAGATAATCTACAATTGTAAAGTTGCTTTGAGACAATGCTACACTGTAAAAATAAACACTGTATAAATAAAATCTGACTTGATTTCACTTGATATAACATACGTACAATACAATATTTTTTTTACAATATTTTCACACTTGACCTGCATATGTTAGGCAGATATGGAGCCAACTACACAAGACCTGTTGGAAAGTTGGCATTCGAAAACTGGCACACTGAAAGTCAAAGAGCTCTTCAGTGTTCCAACGTGGTTTTAGGCCAGTTCTGTAGAATCTGGCACATTGCCTATATGCAAAACATTCCAAAACTGTTCAACTTTCATAGCACTATTTCAAAATCTTAGCAATACTGGTCTGATCCAAATGTGGGTTAGATGCATTTTGCATTCTCCTCAGGTCAGTATTGTTTCAGTTGTGTTATTTTCAAACAACCAGTATGTAGGAATATCTAATACCTAAAACATAGTTTACTGTAAACTTTATAAAGTTAAGCTTCATTATTTGTGCTTTGGCTCATGTTAATGAAGTTAATTATGATACATTATAAGAAAATATTATGTTGATCTTTCTCGAAAAATAATATGGTTTAAAACTGCATCTATATAATAATAATAATAATAATAATAATAACAAATGCACTTGCCCACCACTGCAGGAGACATACAATGTATCACAAAAGTGAGTACACCCCTCACATTTCTGCAGATATTTAAGTATATCTTTTCATGGAACAACACTGACAAAATGGTGCTTTGACACAATGAAAAGTAGTCTGTGTGCAGCTTATATAACAGTGTAAATTTATTCTTCCCTCAAAATAACTCAATATACAGCCATTAATTTCTAAACCACCTGCAACAAAAGTGAGTACACCCCTAAGAGACTACACCTTTAAATGTCCAAATTGAGCACTGCTTGTCATTTTCCCTTCAAAATGTCATGTGATTTGTTAGAGCTACTAGGTCTCAGGTTTGCATAGGTAGCAGTTGTGTTCAATTTTGTAGTACAGCTCTCACACTCTCTCATACTGGTCACTGAAAGTTCCAACATGGCACCTCATGGCAAAAAAGTCTCTGAGGATCTTAAAAGACGAATTGTTGCGCTACATGAAGATGGCCAAGGCTACAAGAAGATTGTCAACACACTCAAACTGAGCTGCAGCACAGTGGCCAAGATCATCCAGCGTTTTAAAAGTCCACTAAAAACAGACCTCGCGTTGGTCGTCCAAAGAAGCTGAGTGCACGTGCTCAGCGTCACATCCAAATGCTGTCTGTGAAAGATAGGCGCAGGAGTGCTGTCAGCATTGCTGCAGAGATTGAAGAGGTGGGGGGTCAGCCTGTCAGTGCTCAGACCATACGCCACACACTACATCAAATTGGTCTGCATGGCTGTCACCCCAGAAGGAAGACTCTTCTGAGGTCTGTACAAAAGAAAGCCCGCAAACAGTTTGCTGAAGACATGTCAACAAAGGACATGGATTACTGGAACCATGTCCTATGGTCTGATGAGACCAAGATTCATTTGTTTGGTTCAGATGGTCTCAAGCATGGTGTGGCAGCAATCAGGTGAGGAGTACAAAGAGAAGTGTGTCATGCCTACAGTCAAGCATGGTGGTGGGAATGCCATGGTCTGGGGCTGCATGAGTGCAGCAGGTGTTTGGGGAGTTACATTTCATTGAGGGACACATGAACTCCAATATGTACTGTGAAATACTGCTCTGGCATGATCCCCTCCCTCCGGAAACTGGGTCGCAGGGCAGTGTTCCAGCATGAAAATGACCTCAAACACACCTCTAAGATGACCACTGCTTTATTGAAGAGGCTGAGGGTAAAGGTGATGGACTGGTCAAGCATGTCTCCAGACCTAACCCAACAGAAACATCTTTGAGGCATCCTCAAGTGGAAGATGGAGGAGCATAAAGTCTCAAATATCTGCCAGCTCCGTGATGTCGTCATGGACAAGTGGAAAAAGCATTCCAGTGGCAACCTGTGAAGCTCTGGTAAACTCCATGCCCAGGAGAGTTAAGGCAGTTCTGGAAAATAATGGTGGCCACACAAAATACTGACACTTCAGGAACTTTCACTAAGGGGTGTACTCACTTTTGTTGCCGGTGTTTTGAGACATTAATGGCTGTATATTGAGTTATTTTGAGGGAAGAATGAATTGACACTGTTATATAAGCTGCACACAGACTACTTTTCATTGTGTCAAAGCACCATTTTGTCAGTGTTGTCCCATGAAAAGATATACTTAAATATCTGCAGAAATGTGAGGGGTGTACTCACTTTTGTGATACACTGTATGTTTGTGTCCTGCCTGTGTCTTTCAGCAATTTTGGCCTCACAAGGAGACACGGTTGGCTGCATCTGAGGGAGGGGAGGTCATTCAGTTGATCATCCCTAGGTCCAACAACAGCTAGAGTCTCCAAAAACCTGACCAGGAGAAGCCAGGTTAAAATGTGGTGGGGAAAATGTATTTAAAAAAAAAAAGATTGAAAAAATCAATACATTTAATTATCAATTAATTATCGAAAATGGGCCAGGAATTGTTTAGAATATAGATATCCATGTCAGTACAACTTCTGCAGGGAACAAACTTCAATATCAACAATTTTTAATGAACAATTTTGGGCAGGTGGGACAGGGGTTAGTGCTGTCATCTCACAGCTCCAGAGATCTCCAGTTCAATTCCTGGCCTGGACTACACATATGTTGAATTTGCATGTTCTCTCTGAATCTCTGGGTCTTTCCTCCAGGTATTCCGGTTTCCTCCCACATCTAAAGACATACATAGGTCAGTTGGTGTCTTTTGTGCGTCCATGTGCCCTGCAATGAACTGAAAAACTGCGATGAACTGGAAAAGAAAATGTCACTTGACCAGAGGTTCCCAAACTTATGTAGAAGACTGTACCTGTCTTCTGTACTGTAAAACTGGTGTGGCATGAATATCCAAACTCGCTAACTAAAAGCTGTGTTGACACACTTCTGGATGCAGAATGATACTATTTAGTTGTATTATAGATTACAGAGTGATACAAAGGGCACTGATTTATAATGGATAATAGATACCTAAAGAAAAGTTTGCTTGTTTCGTCTTTGCACCACCTGGCTGTAGGCGTCGCCTTTGTCTCAGGTTCAGTTCCATTTCCTTCTTTTATGGTGCATGTGCCATGGCGCCCCCTGTCTTCTGTTTACCACATCGTTTTGTTAACGTGTAGCTCAGACTCACCTTAGTGCACTGTGTTTTGCTCTACAAGAGGAACCTCACCGCGCACTGGGGATTTAAACATCGATACACCGAAGAAAGACCTATAAAAAGGTAAATATTTGGTTTTACTTAAAGGCATTGCACAATATTGCAAAAAATCTAACTGTCCAAATGTTTCCCAGTTTGTTGCGTTGCGCTGTATTGTTACTATTATTACACGGATTTACTTTGAATGAATGTAAAGACGTTATTGAGCAGTTGTTCCCCATGTTATCAGTGCTGCTGCATAAAGTTCTTTACTATCCAGTATTCCTACATTTTATATCAATTACTATTACATTTACTACGTGTGTTTTTCTTTTATTTAATATATTTTTTATTTAGGCTACATATCCTCTGTATAGTAAAGAATAAGTCTGAGTAAATGTGTACGAATTATTCAAAAAGCAAACAAGTATATTTAATTGTCTGAAATGCCTTAATGATGAAAATGTTTGTAAATAAACATATGATCATGATGCATAGCCTAGCTACAGTACTACAGTGGTTCCCAAACTTTTTCTGCAGCCCCTCTTTGTAGATAAGAATATTTTTGAGCCACAAAAACTACAAAACTATAAAAATCTGTACTTACATAAACATGATCATAAGTGATGGACCGAGCAGTTTCTTTATACAGGTATGCAGCATTTAACATCCATCCGCCAATTTAACAAACATCTGCCACTTTAACGGCCGAGAAATAAAAATCTGTTTTAGATACATTTAATTCACATCTGAATGACATAAAAGTAGTATGAGTGAACCCATGCGGCACCTGCTGAAAGAAAAGAGAATCGCAGTCTTGAAAGGCAGAAAGCATGGTACTGTTCCACTTTCTATTTCATTTCGTTTCTATTACTTGATCCTCATTCATTAATTTTTATCAAGCACCTGAAGGTTAAAGCCTGTTATGTTAGAGAGAATGTCATTGAGTAATTAGTTCCTTCCCCTGCATAGAGGTAGATGTAAGAAATTCACATTTTGGGTAATAAGTGACTTAATGAGAAAAATGAGAAAAATCTAACCTTTAATTGAAACAAATTTATTCTGAGAAAAAAAATCCTTCATCAAGAAATATTTCTTTAACAAAATAATGTGACACCATTATATCATACCCCAGTGAAACAGGAAGCTATGAATTATTGCTTGAAAGTTCCTGGGCACATTTTAAAAGAATATATATAGAATACAAATGGAACCAGCTCATATAAATGGAAAAAAATGTTTCATTTTGTTTCTTAGAATTCTAGGAAGGACATATATGCCATATATTGTGGCATATTTGATTTTTTTTAAATAATTGGTGAGAGTCTTCAACGCAAACGCACCACTACACCTTCAATGTTGCAAACCCCACCTGGGATTGGATCCAGTCCATCTGACGCTGCTGTTTCCAGAGGTTTGCTCTACCCACTGAGCCACCAAGCCTGCATAAGACTGTACCTTTATTTCATACGGAATATTAAATACACAGCACTGTTTACACTTAAACATAATTGCTTATCCTTCTTATCCTACAATATAGTGATATTTACATAATCATGTATTCCGTTTTTTTAAATATATCTTTTAACAGACAATGAAATAGACAGCATCACCTCATGTAACCTAGATGTGAAAAGAACAGCTAAAAACAGATGCGTGGCCATAATTTATCATATAAACTAGTACATTTGACATTCTTAACATTTAAAACACAAAAGGCTTAGATACTGTTGGGGGCCAAAAGTCTGAGATCACTACTGAAATTTATTCCTGTCATATTTATGGAGAAGGATTCATACTGCAGCAGGATACTGAGCCGACACATCTCAAAGCTTTACATTTACATTTACATTTACAGCATTTAGCAGACGCCCTTATCCAGAGCGACTTACAATTGATACAGTCTTACAATCCAAGCAATTGTGGGTTAAGGGTCTTGCTCAAGGACCCAACAGTGGCAGCTTGGCAGAGGTGGGATTTGAACCCTGGACCTTCTGGTTCATAGTCTAGAACCTTACCCGCTCAGTCCCACAGTACCACAGTCACAGCTTTGCAACAGTTACGTTAATACCAAAGAAGATCAAAGGGTGCTGGCTTTCATTTTAATTACCTCCACACTCACCTGACTTAAACCCCCATAGACCCCCCTGGCTTGAGTGGACGCTGTCATTACAGCAAAAGACAGAACACACCAAATACTAACGAAATGTGTGAAACAGAAGCATTCTCTGTAGTGTTCTCAGACGTTTTGGACCCCAGTGTACATTAAACTTGTGGACCTCTTTAGAAATGCTGCATATTGAATTTTATTGACTGTATGAGATTATAAAACAGACTGAATATAACAGAATGCTGTAGGTGCAATACGTATAAGCAAGAGTTTTGTCCAGTAAGAAAGGTGCAAAACAAAAAGGAGCAAATCTGTTACGTGAGGCGTGTCATCCATCTTGTGGGTCAAACAAGGTAGTATGTGGTTTAAGACATACTTATTCCCTTGTGAGATATGTGGACCTAAACTCAGCTTTGGCTGAATTGACAAGTCTTCTAAACTACCCTCTTAATCCCCATGTATTGCATCCTTCATAACTTGACAACAATTAAGAGTTTCCTCACACTGCTTGTAAATGTCACCCTGCTCTTCTTTCTGGGCCAGATTGTTCTAAATAATTAGTGTCGAGCTGCAGTGAATAATTGATACCTTTTTAAAGATGAATGCTCATTCACACATTTCATTAAGGAAGTGTTAGAGGATCCGTTCAGGTGTGTGTAAGGAAGAGAGACAGAGTGACATCATTTTGTTGTGTAAATGTTGCTTGACGCCAATGCTTCGTAGGGAACTTTCTGTGCTATACGCTTTAGGCTTAAACCACAACAAATATATACACCATGGCAAGCAGTGAAGACCTGACGGTGTGCAGTAGTTTGTTCTAGGACAACTGTTCCATTAACAAGGGCATACCTTGTGATCAGTGAGACATGCCACTATTTTATGGCCCTTTGGTCTCAAAATAGAAAGCTATTATGTTTCTGAGCAAAGAGCTAAATTAAAACTGGATTTTAATCTACATCGGCCTGATAAACAACCTTAACTGACCTATTCGGTAGGTGCAGCTTTTTTCTGGGCTGCGTGAAGTTCTGCATACATGCGTTTGCAGTGGTAACATAATTACCTGGGTGCCATAAGTTGCATTTGCACACTCAAGAGTATTATTATGGCAAGACAATGTAGCTGTAAAATGTAGTAAAACTTTCAGTTCAAGATCAGGTATTTACTTGCTATGTAGACACCCCTTCTAAGCTCTTTGAGTCTTCAGTAACGGGTACATAAAATCACACTTTCAACCATGGAATCTCCACAGGTGACACTGGCAACAGAATTATGAGTGATGCTGAAGAGCTCAGTTCCTTTCAGTATGACACTGTCATAGGACAGTGTTTTTAAAAAATAAAACAATGTAGGTCTTCACATTTCTGCTCTGCTGGAGCTGCCCTGGCTGCCATTAGGTGCTTTTGTGTGACTTGGAAAATTACTGGAACAGCAATCTCTTAAGCAGGCAAAAAGCATCAGTTGTCAGCAGCAACACCTTTGGCCCAGTGGTCAAGTAACTGCACACAAGACTAAAATCACCATGCATTATAGCATAACATGGCTGTATTGATGTAAAACACAATATAAGTACACACTGGGACAATGAAAACGTATTCTATGAAGTAATGTATTCTCAGTAAAGAATTGTGAAGCCAAGTCAAGTCAGATTTATTGATATTCCGTTTTTTACAATGGAGCATTGTCTCAAAGCAGCTTTACAATTTCAGATTGTCTTCTAACATCTAGGGTCATTCCCAAGCTGAGCAAGCCTAGGGTGACAGTGGAAAGGAAAAACTCCCTAAACGTTATGAGGAAGAAACCTTGGGAGGACCAAGACTCAAAAAGGGACCCATCCTCCTTGGGTGGCTTAGATGATAAATGTAAGAATTAAACTAATTTATATAGTGAAATAAGTTTGTAGTAATAGTTCAAAAAACAGAAACTAAGTTTGCTTGTTTGGATTATTTAACAGTGCTATCAGCATCAATGGCTATTTTAATGACAAACACAAGGTATCTATGCACAAGGTTACTTCAAAGCTAGTCTCATATACAGTATGTACTCCGATTGGGGCTAGTTTAACTTTATCTTAATCTTAACTTAACCTAATGCATGTCTTTGGACTGTGGGAGGAAAAGTGGAGCATTCGAAATAAATCCACACAGACTCCACACAGAAAGGACTCAGGCCGCTCCACCTGGGCATCGAACCCAGAACCTTCTTGCTGGGAGGCGACTGTGCTACCCACAGAACCACCATGCCACCTCCAGAAACTAAGTAAATAAAAATATTGGACCAAATAATGTAAAAATATGCATATCTGCGTCATTTATTCCAGTACACTGAGCGACTGCAGGATCCCTTGTCCTTGACTGGAAAGTCCTTGGCGGCACGTCATCCCCAGCCAGCTGGAGGAGGGAGGGAATTACTGCCCACTGGCTTGTGAAGGAAGAAAGAGGTTCCTTCCTGTTTCATCATGACAGTGCATGTCCCATGACCTTAGTAAGGTCAGTGAAGACATGGTTACTGAGATTGGTGTTGGACAACTTGACTGGCCTGCCTCAACCATTGAGCATTTTAGGAATGAATTGGAACACAATCTGTGAAGGTTTTAACATTCAGTCTCACTCCCCAGTCTGACATTTGTGGTTGAATGAACGTATATTAGGTTTATTTAACGCAGCATCAGCATCAATGGCTATACTCAGGACAGACACAAGATTACATCAGCTGGGCCAATTTAGAGTGACTAATTACCTAATGCATGTCTTAGAAATGTGGGAGGAAACTGGAGTACAAAGAACAAACTCACATGGACATGGGGAGGACATTCAGGCTCTCAACAGGTGGTGTTGGGATCCTGATGGGGTCAGGATTAAATATGGGATCTCTGAGCTGTGAGGCAACAGCACTAATTTCATGCACTATCATGCCGCCCTATCACTATTTTGGTTGAATGGAAGCAAATACTTGGATGGTCCTACATCTAGTGGCTCCAACAGCATGAATCCATGGACCTCCTCCATGAAGGTGGTGTAATGATGTGGGATATGTGTTTGGGCACACTTTGGACCTGTTTATACCAATCAATCATTGCTTTAAAGCCACAGATTGTTTGAGTATTGTTGCTGACCAGGTGCATCCCTTCATGGTCACAATTTGCCCTTCATCTAATGGCTACTTCCTGATAATGCACCATGTAACAAAGAAAAAATGGTCTCCAACTAGTTTTATGAACTTGACAGTGAGTTCAGTAGCCTTTCCTGTCACCGGATCAAAATCCAATAGGCACCTAAAAAATCGGCCATGTCAACATGGAGCACAATCTCAAAGGAATGTTTCCAATATGTCTTGGAATCCATGCCACAGAAAATTGAGGCTGTTTTTGGAGCAAGAGAGATTCTACCCAGTATTAGTATAGTGATCCTAATAGTGCTCTGTGAGTGTTTGTTTTAATCCACCAGTGTTTCTGTATTGAGTGTTGCCCATTTAACGAAATCTACATCTACATCTAGTAGCAGCTTGGTGGAGAAGGGGTTTGAACATTATTTGGTCCTTCTGGTCCACAGTCCTGTATCTTAACTTCTACAGCCACCACAGTTCAGACACATCTCACATTATTTCTCATAAGTTCACCTATAATTTTAACAATGATACAAAAGAGAGTGCACTGCCTTTGAGCTCTGTGATTATGTCATAACATAACACTCAACAAATCCTAAAATTCAGGTGTCCTAAAATCCCAAACTTACATGCAGAAGGCATTTGTAACATATTGCAAGTGGACTTCCAGTTGGTGGTGACCTACATAGAGGTTTGTGTTAACATCACGCTACGCTAAACAGACATCCGCAATCAACTTCAAGAAGTGTATTTGGGAAATTTCTATGAAAATGATGCTTGGATGGCTCAGTACGCTAGCTCACCGACACAGGGCCACGGGTTATTATCCAGCATCACATGCAGATACGATTGGCTGTGTGTGAGTTAGGTGAGGCCAGCTGAAGCATCGTCTCTTGGCACTGCAACAATGACCCCTAATCAGATCTGTGATGGACTCCCAGGGCACACTTACATCTGTGCCATGTGTTCTCTGGGGATAGGTGTCAGAACCCCTTGACCCTGACTTAATATCAGTTGTGGACAGTGACAAAGTAAATGTAATTTGTTACTATCTTTACTGAAATATTTTTGTTTTGGGTGACTTTTTAACTTCAACTCCACTACATTTCAAAGTCAAATATCTTACTTGTTATTCTACTACTTTATGCTAAATCTGGTTTACCTTTTGGCTTATCTGTGCATAAATCGCAACACAAAAAAATAAGTGAGAAGCAAGCACACCAATCATGGTATAGCAGGGACTTTGTATTGTAAACTTGTTTTGACCTGTTGGACCAATAAATGACATTCTGTTAAAAGACCAGTGGGCCAAGAGGCTTTTTACCTAAAATTAGTTGATTAAGCAAGAGTCTTGTTACAAAAATGATAATAGTACGTTAGAGCCATAATAAATCATGGTACTTTTCGTTTCAATACTTAAGTACATTTGAAAACAAATACTTTTGTACTTTTACTAAGTGGATGTGTAAAGGGAGAACTTGTACTTATAATAGTAATAGTTTACCCTTGTTGTGTCTAACTCAAGTACATTGTTTTTGTATGTCTTCCACCACTGCTTAATATAACCAGAGTTAAAACGTGAAATAAAAAATGGATTGTAGATAGTATACTGAGAAAGTCCAGTTGTAATGTATGATGGTCAAAATTATAATATGTAGCTGCTGTGTAGCAGTAAATATAGGAATATGCCATATCCTTGTGCAAATGAACATTTGTTCCCCATCAGTAATTAGCCCCTGACTGCCCTTGTGGACAGTCACAGCTTTACATATAAGCCAAGCTCTTGCAGCCGGGACGGATTATTCAGTAACTTTCCATAAAGGAGGCTATACCTCAGGGCTTTACGCTGCCACTAACCATGTCTGGGTGGTTTTAAACATACAACAACCTTGCACATACAATAATCATGAACTCAGAAACAATTGACGTATTCATTTGTCCGTTCTGTAAAGTGTTATATGATCACTGGTGTAAGATCATGCATATACTAGAGCACGTCCAAAGCAAACTACTGGAATCAGGCAGGTTATTTCTGTTTTCTTCAGTTGTTTTACTATACAAGTTTTCTTATCAATGTCTTAAGAATTGCTCTCTATACTTTTTCCAAAACATATCCAAACCTATTCCTTTGTGTATCTATTCCAGAGTGCTTGGAATGGTCACTGACTGTTCATAATGAACACCTGGGAATATGCATGTGTAAGAGCCACTGGATATGTTAATGCCCTACTTAGCATCTACATTCATTATAGTAAATTTCATTTACAACATTCTGTATACCAACATTCACAAATGCTTATTTATGTAACTGCAAAGAGTGTGCCAGAAGCTTATCTCAACCCAAACTGCTGTTGTGTTTACACATGCTAAGTGCTTGTTTTCCTCTACCAGACTATTTGGTGTCAAAACAGCCCTACTGCTGGTGATATGATGGCTCCTGTGTAGACACCTCCTCAACTCAGCTGGGGCCGAGGCAACATGTGGACCGAAGTTTCACCAGTGCTGGCTGTAATGTACAGTACTCTACTGGATTCCACCGCCATGTGTGTGTGAGTTAGTGTTAGCAGTTTGCATGATAGAATTTAAGGTGTTTAGGACATGAAATGAAAGAACTGGACTCGCTAACAGCTTTAAGCCCCTGTTTACAGTGAACGGAAAAAATTCGCACTCAAAGATGCAAATAGTTTATGAGTTTGTCTGAGGAATTCAAGTTGCCTGCATGAACCTTCTTTACAATTCTCACAAGGCAGGTTGGAATTATGTGCTGTGCAAGAACTGTTTGCTGTACAGAAATACGTAATTGGGTTTTAAGAGAAAAAAAAAATACTGCAAACCTTTGAATGGTAAAATCAAATCATATATACATACAGTGGGGCAAAAAAGTATTTAGTCAGCCACTGATTGTGCAAGTTCTCCTACTTAGAAAGATGAGAGAGGTCTGTAATTTTCATCATAGGTACACTTCAACTATAAGAGACAAAATCAGAAAAAAAAAAAAAAAATCCAGGAAATCACATTGTAGGATTTTTTTAAAGAATTTAATTGTAAAATCATGGTGGAAAATAAGTATTTGGTCACCCACAAACAAAGCAAGATTTTTGGCTCTCACAGACCTGCAACAATTTCTTTAGGAAGCTCTTCTGTCCTCCACTCATTACCTGTATTAATGGCACCTGTTTGACCTCGGTATCTGTATAAAAGACACTGTCCACAGCCTCAAACAGTCAGACTCCAAACTCAAGACCAAAGAGAGCTGTTGAAGGACCACCAAAGAAATTGTAGACCTGCACCAGGCTGGGAAGAGTGAATCTACTATAGGCAAGCAGGTTGGTGTGAATAAATCAACTGTGGGAGACATTTGTAAGAAAAATGGAAGAACATACAAGACCATTGATAATGTCCCTCGATCTGGGGCTCCACCCAAGATCTCATCCCGTGGGGGTCAAAAAATGATCATGAAAAAGGTCCCAGAAAAAAATCCCAGAACTACACGGAGGGACCTGATGAATGACCTGCAGAGAACGTTGGGATTTCCAAAGTAACAAAGGCTACCATCAGTAACACACTAAGCTGAGAGGGACTCAGATCCTGCAGTGCCAGGCATGTCCCCCTGATTAAGCCAGTACATGTCCAGGCCCGTCTGAAGTTTGCCAGAAGAGCATGGGGATGATCCAGAAGGAGATTGGGGAGAACATCATGTGGTCAGATGAAACCAAAATAGAAAAGTAAAAACTCAAACTGGTCATGTTTGGAGGAAGAAAGAATGCTTGAGTTGCATCCCAAGAACACCATACCTACTGTGAAGCATGGGGTCGGAAACCTCCTGCTTTGGGGCTGTTTTCTGCAAAGGGGACAGGACGATTGATCCGTGTTAAGGGAAGAATGAACAGGGCCATGTATCGTGACATTTTAAGCCAAAACCTCCTTCCATCAGTGAGAGCATTGAAGATGGAATGTGACTTGGTCTTCCAGTATGACCATGATCCCAAACACACTGCACGGGCAACGAAGGAGTGACTTCGTAAAAAGCATTTCAAGGTCCTGGAGTGGCTTAGCCAGTCTCCAGACCTCAACAGCATAGAAAATCTGTGGAGGGAGTTGAAAGTTCGTGTTGCCCAGCGACAGTTCCAAATCATCACTTCTCTAGAGGAGATCTGCATGGAGGAATGGGCCAAAATACCAGCTACAGTGTGTGCAAACCTGGTGAAGACTTACAGGAAACGTTTGACTTCTGTCATTGCCAACAAAGGTTATGTTACAAAGTACTGAGCTGAACCAAATTTATTGACCAAATAAATGTCATTTTTTTAGTCTTGATTCCCAATTTTTGTATTTTTTTCTGAGTACAGAATGTAAACCAATAAATCCTAATGCTTGTTTTCAAAAGTGAAGTCTATTCCAAAATCTTTTAATTTGTACGTAGGTTTTACACACACGAATCAAACTGCAGTAGTTCTTAAGTATCTACTTTGATCTTTTTTAAACTACGTTATGACCTATTTTAATCTGTAATATTACTGAACAGTCACATTGTGGACTATATTCAGTTTCTCGGGTATAATTTCACCCACACGGCTCCAGTTTCCCAAAGTATGAAGGAAGAAAAGTAGAAAAGTGAAGAATCTTCAGATATTCCACACTGTATTGCGTTATTGCGTTACTGTAAGAATCTACAGATATTCCACATTGTATTATGTTATGAATATTGCTGTATTACTGTATGTTGGGGCTACATAGGTCATTCAGGAACTGGAAGACCCAAACTTACACGCTGTCGATCTCCAGAGAAGGAGACCTTTAGCTGCTGGTGGGAGCCTGGCTCAACTGGTGGACTGCCCACTACATACCGCCTCTTCTACAGAAAAGAGAGGTAACAGTTTTGGTTTAATGTTTACCCAAATTCAAGACTGTTGAAGACTTTACTGCACTTAATGATTGACCATTGCCCCCTTTTACTCGGTGGTCTGAAAGGTTTGCATATTGTCTATGGTTCCACTGTTCACCCCAAACATAAATAATGGTTGTTGTTTTCGATGGGTATTCCAGTATTTAATGTTTAAACATGGACTGTGAATGTTTTTGCCACTTGCTGTAGTAAACCATGGCAGCCCTGAGGACCCTTTAAAAACATACCAGTAATTCATCATAATCATTAAAGCATTGTCATGAGCGCATTCTGAAAGAAGGTGTAGATAAATCCTAATCTAGTGAAAAAACTAAATGACTTTCATTTTGTATGAACAGTGGCATTTTCAAGAGCACTTTTCTTGGACCAATCTGTCAAGTCATTGTTTAAAAGGAAACACAATTCAAGTCACTTTAATCTCATTTGAATAACAATTTCTATGCTTTTGCAGATCTGAAAAGGTATTCGAGTGTCCAGACTACCACAGAGCTGGGAACAACTCATGTTTCTTTGACAAAGCTCATACGTCTATATGGGTCATTTATAATATCACAGTCATGGCTTCAAATGCCAATGGAAGCACCTTCTCAGAGCCAGTAGAGGTGGACGTCATGGATATTGGTGAGTTGGGTCTCAAACACACCAGTGAGTTATTTAACAGTTACAGAATGATATAATCATATGCTCCCATCTTCAGGGAATAGCTCAATGCTTTTCTTGGTTTTAATAATCTAACTTTAATTAACTAAGTCTGCCAGAGGTACAGAGTCCTCCTTTTACAGGATTCTGACTTTCTAAGTTTTTGTGATTGAAAACCACAATTACTTCCACAAACAAATAACAGTTAGAATACCATGCCAGCTGGGTGTGTACATTTTTCTGTTCTTTAGAGCAGGGTTTCTCAGTTGCTGGGCCACAGATCACAAGTGGGCCGTTATGTGATTCCACATAGTCGACATTTTCACTGTTAATCTGCTACTGCTCAAACTGACTCAATGCATTTAGTTATGTAGACATGGTCAAGATGACCTGCTGAAGTTCAAACTGAGCATTAGAATGGGGAGAAAGGTGATTTAAAGTACTTTGAACATGGCATGGTTGTTGGTGCTAGGCGGGTTGGTATTTCAGTGTATTTCAGAAACTGCTGATCTACTGGGATTTTTCACACGCAGTCATCTCTAGGTTTTACAGAGAATGGTCTGAAAAATAGAAAATATCCAGTGAGTGGTAGTTCTCTGGGTGAAAATGCTTTGTTTATGCCGGAGGACAGAGGAGAATGGATAGACTGGTTCAAGCTGATATAAAGGCAACAGTAACCAAAATAATCACTTGTTACAATCGAGGTATGGAGAAGAGAATCTTTAAACCTACAACATGTCCAGCCTTAAAGCAGATGGGCTACAGTAGCAGACGGCCACTCCCGGTGGCACTGCTTTTAGCTAATAACAGGCAACTGAGCTACAATTCACATGAGCTCACCAAAATTGGATAGCAGGAGATTGCATATTAGATAACAGAAAACGTTCTCTGGTCTAATGAGTCACGATTTCTGCTGTTTGTCTTTTAACTTTGGTGTGGATCCACCAGCAGAGGCGGGAATTAAAGTTAGAGCAGAAGTTTGTTATTCCCTCGAAAGCTTACAACTTAACTGGCCATGTGTTCGCGTGTTTGTTACCTCATGTTTCGACTACAGACTGATCTAACTCTTGATGTGTTTAGAGACCTTTTTTGAACAAGTTACTTCTGATTGTGTAAATGAGCTTCCGCTACTTTTTTTTAACAAGCTGTAAATGACGTTTGTATGTGCCTGTCCTATTGTAAGTAGTACTTTTTTGTTTGTTCCCTACTAACTGTATATTCTCTCTAACCTATAACTATATAAACTGGCTCACATTCACTTGTGGAGCCTCTGTTTCATCTGATCTTCTGTGTCGGTCACAATACTGTATATCAGTGCTTTTTTGGCTTCCGTCAAACAAAAGTAGTACAAATGCAGTCAGAGATCAAATGGATGGTGGAACTACAAATGCAACATTATAATGTTATAATGTTATTACTGTCCATCTAACCTTGCTCCAAGAAATGGTTTGGATATATTCAAAGAACCAGAGCCCAATATCCATTAATTATTTTGAGGAAATTCCTACCTTATAACTGTCTTTACAAAATTCCACCTAGATTCAGTGATGTCAGTGTAACAGTGCTGCAGGGGATTTTGGGACGTTCATATTTGCCATGCTGTATGCCAGTGTTGTGTGTACCACTGTGTAGGTGTGCACACATTTGTCTCAGAGTAGTTTCTACTAGCCTTAAATTATATAAATAAGTAAAGTTCATTAAATAAAAGTGAAGGATGTAGTATGTAGACCATATTGTATGACCTAAATGTGAGACTTAACTGGTTTGAACAGCTGAAGTCACTTAAATCCAGCCTAACTGTAGTGATTGAGATTTTGAATGAGTAATTAGACTTTTTTTTTAACAAAGGTCTAATAGATTAGCTGTTTCAAACATGATTAGGAATTGTAATGGTTTCAGCATGAAAAAAACAAATATAGTAACACTGTTGTTTTTCCCACCCATGTAGTTCAGCCTTACTCACCGGAGAATGTGACTTTAACTCTTATGGGAGCAAAAGACAACCCGTATTTTCTGGTGAGGTGGGAGGCCCCACATGATGCAGACACTCGTTCAGGATGGGTAACTCTTAAATATGAAGTGCGAGTGAAGCTGGAGAGCGTGGGACTGGAGCAAAGCAGCGAGTGGGAGGTGTGTTTCATAGATTCAGGACTCTACACTGATGGCTTTGAGTTTTACTGTGCTTTAAAATTTTTATTATTCTGCAGTGGTGGATGGAAGTTTATGAACACTTAAGAATGATCTGTTTTTCTGCGTAAATATGACCTAAGTGTTGTCAGATTTTGCACAAGTCCTGAAAGTATAGTTAAATGAGGCAAATTTATTAATCGATTCTCCAACAAAACTGTTGATCAGCCCTGCACATCAGGTTGGTGGACAGAACGGCTTCCAACACTGTGATTATAGGTGGCTTTCCTGACATGAACTGCTTCTACAGTATTTCTATTGCACTAAGGTCAGGACTTTGACTTGTCCATTCCAAAACATTAACTTTACTCTTCTATAAGCATTCTTTTATAGAACAGCTTGTGTGCTTAGTTGTCTTGCTTCATGACTCTTTTATTATCTTGGAGTTCAGTTCATGAACAGATTCTCCTTACCTACAATTAGGACTTGTGTGGAAATCTGATGATGTTTTAGGTCATTTTAATGCATAGACATAGAACTTTCAAATGGGTTCACAAACTTTCAAGCACCACTGTATGTATATTTATGCCTAATGAAACAAGAGAGTTCCATTGGTACAACGGAATGACTTAGACCTGAGCCTTTGAGGTTAGATTTTGTTGTGCCCATAGGTTTATAATGTTGGAAAGCAAAAGGAGCTGAGTATCTACAGTCCTCAACCTGGTGGACAATATACCATACAAGTGCACTGCAAACTGGACCAAGGCCTCTGGAGTGAGTGGAGTCCTCCAACTTGCATCAAAATCCCAAACAGTAAGAGCTTTACATTTGAGTTAAGCAGATGGCTGCAGATCTCTGAGAACTTTGCCTTATTTATTTAGTCGATTACTTAATCCAGATTTGCAAAAATAAGTGTCAGTGGTCTCAAGTGGAATGGTCTTTTTGGAGGGTAGCAGCCAGGAAACCACTTTTTCGGAAGGGGAACAGTGTGAAAACTCTACGATATGCTAAAGCTCACAAAAACTGGAATGAAGATTAGTGGAAAAGACGAACCCAAATTTGAAGGTTTTGGGTCCAATCGTCAACAATATATTATATATGGCCATTGATATAGATTGATAATGGTATAAATTTAGACACTTAAAACAAATCTAATGGTGGCCTAAGACTTTTGCACAGTACTGTAAGTACAAATTGCCATTATTGAATTACTGACTGTGGCACATCTTTTGCTCTGCATAATCAATAGGGACCAGCAGGAGACTGAGCTAATGTTATGAGCTTATTAGCATGCAGTAGGTGGGTGGTGTTGTGATGATATGATTACTGGTACCTTTTCATTTATGAACAGGATAGAGGATATATATGTATGAAGAATTACAGTCAGCAGTTACAAACTTTACCTGCTATATAGGCTGCTCTATAGTAATATTTCATTAACATGTGCATCCCCCAATAGATTTTTTTTCTTTTCCTTGCAGACTCAGCGCAAGACAGCCAAATTATCTTCTTCATAGTCATTGTCTGTGCTGTCATTGCCCTGGTTACTGTCGGAGTATTAATAGTTAAAAGAAAAGAGTAAGTTTCACATCTTTCTTTTTCAAATATAACTAATGTCCAGTACTATAATATTTTTGGAAAACATCAGTAGTTAAATAAAGAGTCAGATTTATCAAAGGCAAAGTCATATTTATGTGTATAGTGCTTCTTACAATGGAGCATTGTGCAATCTGCTTTCGTTTTCATACAGAACTTCTATGACAACAGTGAGACTGCATAGTTATGCGTGTGCTCGTCAATAATGATTTGCTAACCGATGACAGTCTGTTCAAAATTGCTCAGTGCAAAGAAAAGTCAACAGTGAAAACCGTTCATTTAAAGAGTGGACTGAAAAATATACCTTAATTCTGCCTGAGAGCTGCATGAAGCCAATGTGCTTAATTTGTAATGAAACTGTGGCCATTGTGAGGAGTGGTAACGCAAGTCACCACTTTGAGACAAAACATAGAAATTTTGAACAAAACTACCAGAAGAACACAGGGGTAAGAAGCACAAAAATCAAGCAACTTCTCAATCTACAAGCAGAATAATGGTTAAAACAAGGACATAGCAAGAGCGAGCAACGGAGGCTTCACTTAGAGTGGCATGGGTCTGTGTCCATAGCTCACTCTGTTGTCTTCTATGGATCTTAAGCCAGGTGGAAAATTGGTAGTGGACCTGTGGGACACACATTTGAGTAGCCCTGGTCCTAACGTTATAAGGAAAAAGCCTTGGGAGGACCCATCCTCCTTGGGCGGCTAAGATTTGGGACTGTGATAGCCTAGTGGTTAAGGTACTGGACTATGGACTAGAAGGTCCAGGATTCAAATCCCACCACTGCTGAGCTGCCACTGTTGGGTCCTTGAGCAAGATCCTTAACCCACAATTGCTTGGATTGTAAGATTGTATCAGTTGTAAGTCGCTCTGGATAAGGGCGTCTGCTAAATGACATAAATGTAGATGATATATGTAAGAATCACCTAATTAATAAGTTTATAGTAATAGTTTAAATAAACAGAAGCTTGATACATATTTAAAAATATAATTAAAATACAATATAGTAATATGTAGATTGTTTTAGAGAAAAAAAATTATGAAGAATAAAATAAAATAGAGAATATATAACTAATAACTAACTAAAAAATAAATCTAGAAATTTAGAACATAAATAAAGAGAAGAGCTCATTCTACAAGCTCTTGCTGTGATATACTTTGGAAACCTTCATATTTCTGCAGGGTAATTTAATACCTTTTCTGGATGAAAGAACATTTTAATGTTTAAAGGAACATTCTAAATTTCCAAAGTGTGGTTAATCAACCAAGCTATAATTTGAGGTCATGCCTATACTGGTTTGACCTTGTTCTGGAATGGCTAACAGGTCAATAGAAATGTCTTTCAATTACCATGTGCTAAAATGATAACTTTAATACACTTTAAGTAAAGCTGACAGGTTCATAGTATATGGTATATGGTATTATGCATTACATACGATATACTATTTCTCTATTCACTATTATTTGCACTATATTCTCCCACCATGAGCCTGTATGTAAGCAGAGGGACAAACAATGCATCCAAAACTCGTTTTGGTTGATCAACCATGCTAAGTGGGAAATAATGTAAATTTATGGACATATCTTTCTTTTAAAGTTAATGTTTTGCACTTTCTCTCCTCCAGTGTTAAGGATTGCTTACTGCCCCCTGTTCCAGGACCAAAGATCAAAGGCTTCGATAGCCAACCACAAAAGGTACTACATATATGTGGTTTTTACTGTGTGGTTGTCAGAATAATATATAAATCCCATAAAAATAAAATTTTATTTAAGTTTTAGTGTTCACTGCACTGTGTAGTTCTACAATTGCAGACTGTAGTCCATCTGTTTCTTTACATATGTTCTCTAATGATCAGAACCAGGACAGATCAGGTACTATTTGGGTGGTGGATCATTCTCAGCACTGTAATGACACTGATGTGGTGGTGGTGTGTTAGTGTGTGTTGTGCTGGTATGAGTGGATCAGACACAGCAGTGCTTCTGGAGTTTTAAACACCTCAGTGTCACTGCTGGACTGAAAATACTTCACTAGCAAAAAATGTCCAGCCACCAGCATCCTGTAGGCAGTGTCCTGTGAGCACTGATGAAGGATTAGAGGAGGACTAACACAAACTGTGCAACAACAGATGAGCTACTGTCTCTGACTTTACAGCTATAAGGAGAATGTCTCTAATGAAGTGTACAGTGAATGAACAGTGTTTAAAACTCCGGCAGCACTTCTGTGTCTGATCCACTCATACCAGCTCAACACGGACCTGCATGGTAGATGAACCTGATCTAGTAGACATTGAGTACAAGTACCATTCCAGGTACTGAAGACCAAACTCAGATGTTTAATAATGTGGCCAGTGAATGGACATCATTAAAACCTCCTCCAAGTACCTAGCAGTAAGAAACTAGAACTGACCAAGAGGTAGGTCAGGCTTATGTAGGTGCCAGAACTACTTAGGTATAGTGACAGTGAGTAAACGATGAATAAAGCACTGGTGAGAGATTGCTACAGATGCATTCATGTGAGAAGGTAATCAAAGGTAAACATATGTTGTGCAAGTGATCAATATTAATCTGTTTCTGTTCATTTATCTCACATTTTGTGACTATTATTCACAGACAGAAAAGTCAGAAGATTTGTTCCATGCCCTGAATTTCCACGTCACCCTTCCAACACCTCCATGTCCTGATAAGTTTGAGTATCTCATCGTACTCAATAGTGAGAAGAACGATGAGGCGTCTGAAAGTAAAGCTTATCATGAATGTGAACTGACAGACCAGAATTCTTCAAACCATGCAGATGGAGACCAATATTACAACACTGCACCAACCGAGAAGACGTGGAACAAGCCAAACATTACTCCGAGAGATCAACTGAAGAATCCATTTCTAGTTCTTGTACATGACTGTTGGGATTCTGATCCTGAAGCAGCAGCTTCACATACATCAGACACCTTCCAGTGCTCTAATCATTTCAGCACACATGATGTTTCTCGGCAAGAACTGGACCTCTGCCGAGATGATTCCCAGGACAAACCTCACAAAAACAGCCCCATGACGCAGACAACAGAAAAAGAGGACTACAGTAAAGTCAGTGGGATTTATAGTGACACTATGCTTGTGCTTGAAAAAGATACCGGTCCCATTCTCAAAAACAAAGAGCGGCATCATGATGATCTAAACAAAAAGTCCAGGGATGAAAAATCTCTCCCAGTTAAGAATGCTGCAGATTCTCAGGAGTATGTGGTTACATTGTAGGTCAAGATTTATAATGTAATGCTTTAATTTAACCAAAACATGTTGGACATCGTATAAGACACCTAAATATCACATATCTCTATATGTGTTTGTTGGAACTCAGCTCGTTTGTTGGTCCCACCACTGCTGCTATAACAGCCAGCATTCCACTGGGAACGACTGCTACCGAGCCGGTAAATAAAGCAACCAAACAGAAATGTCGGATTGCTGCAAAACTGGGCATGCAGTTACAGTACCTCATAGGCAGATATGTAAATGATTCCAGGTGTGGTCTGAGTGGACACTGGGTCTTGCCACAAGAGGGTGAACAAGTCATTCCCACATTGCTCAAAGAATCTCTGAGGTTACTTTTGGGTAGTGTACCTTTTGGTGAGAGATCGTTGACTGCTAGACATACCTCTTTAACCCATTCGAAGGCATTTTGTCCAGTTGACAGACTTTAAGAGAAGCAAGATGGTCGTTTTGACGAATTGCCCGCCACCTCCCAACCACTAGGCCGTTCTGACTTATCTGTTAGGAGGTGTTGGGAGCAGTGGTTCCGTGAGGGCGCACACATGTTGAACAGGCTCCGGATGGCACAGACCACCAGTAGAGAGGTGTTTGCAAACTTATAACCACAACTGTACTATCCACACCACCACACTTTTGGCAGATTGTCCTCTCCTGACATCCACAAAACCCAGACCGATGGATTAGTGACGAGTAATTCATCATAACGGACAATGCATTTCCACTGCTTTACAACCAAAAGGTGGTATGCTTCACACCGAAGGCAGTTAGGACTGTGAGAGTCTGCTTAGCCATAGAGATCAAACTGTATGGCTCCTGATCAGCAGTTCTTGCTCTGATGTTGTTTCCAGAGGCAGTTTAGTATTGCTGAAGACGGAATTTTGCATACCACGTTTTAGCAGTCAGCGACACCAATGTGAGGATTGTATGCCTGCCTGTTCAGAGGAAGCTGCATTGAACCAATGTCCCATTGAAAACCTGTGTTGACAGATGGACAGCAATAATGTTCAAATATGGCATGTTGTAAACATGCATTAGTGAGTAACAGAGGTCCTTCACATACAAATGCCACTTGCACGATTTAAAATCAACCACAATGTGTCTGATTATTAGCTTTTTTCCACTCATCAAAGGTCCACATGCTTGATATGCTGGGAGCTTGGAGTTGTGTGGTTAGGAACTTGTGTATGTAAGGATTATAATGTATATATTGATGTATATAATAATATTTCACACACTAATTTGTGTTAGAGTACAAACAGGGAATAAAGCTGTACTCGTACTCCTGCAGTGTGGTTGCCCTTAATGCCACCTGGCACCAGTGCTACCACATATCCAATATTGGGGTTGGCGTGGCTATAAATGGGCTCAAACCATGGAGAATGGCGGTGCCGAACAGCATGAATCGAGAGAGACCAAAGCAGGGCAATCTACAAACGATTGAGATAAAATTGTGTTCTTGCTCATAGTTGCTCTCAGATCGCTTCTGAATCACTCTTAAGCTAAAACTCCTAACTATGAGTTTTTAAGCTAAGTTAGGGGTGCTCTAAGAGGATTCTTATAATCTTTATGAACACGGTCCCTGGTTTAAATTGTACGAGTGCTAAGATCACATCATGTCATCAAGAATACCATGGAAAGTCCAAGGAAATGTCATAACAAAGGCAGGATTTAACGCTACAAATAAAGACTGACGTCCATTTTTATTGTAGCCAGCAAGTACACAGTGTACACTGTACCACAACCATGATCACATAACAGAACAACACAAAAAAACTGAACCTTAATATAATTATGAAATACCTTAATTAGTGGATGATCAAAAACATTTGACAATAAACAGGTTAATGATTAATTCTTTGTTGTTTGTTCTCACTTTTGGTGTAGTGATCTTTATTCATGTGCAAGCTGATAAACATTTACATTCATAAGCGTATGAATGATCATTATATCTATGAATGCTTAATTACCACACAAATGTCATAATCTAATCTGTACAACAGAGAGTAGCGAATTATAAAATAAACTGAATTATCAACTTCCTTCATGGTCATTCAGTGACGTGTCCAAATCTGTGCTGATGGCCACTGACGAGAACTGCTGCTCAAAAGCTATGAACTTGTGGTTGTAGTCTTTCTCCAGCATTTTCTTCCAAATTTTAACTAAGAAATAGAAACATGAACATTAAATAGGAGAAAATAGGGTTAAATATACAACTCTGTCAATGGAAAGCAATCTCCTTCTTAAATAATTAACCGATAAATGGGCGGTCCCAAATGGGTAGCAACACTAAGTCAAGTCAGATTTAATTCTATAGTGCTTTTTTATAGTGGAGCATTGTCTCAAAGCATTGTCTCAAAGCATTGTTTTTTATCTTCTAAATTACAAGGTCAGTCCCAAAATGAGCAAGCCTAGGGTGACAGTGGCAAGGAAAAACCCCCTAAATGTTATACGGAAAAAACCTTGGGAGGACCAAGACTCAAAAAGGTACCAATCCTCCTTAGGCAGCTTAGATGTTATATGTAAGAATTAAACCAAGTTATCTAATTAAGTTCATAGTAATAGTTTCAATAAATAGAAACTAAATAAATATTACCAGAGAGAACATACGCAAAAATATAATGCTTTTTCCAGTGCAGATGCTGGAAGTCAACAAAGAACTACTTAAAACTTCTTCATAATGTTGGAGACTAAGAAGGCTTTTGGGAAAGTTGTTCATAAATCAGCAAGATTAATCATCATCTTATATCATGGAAACTGGATATGTTTTAATATATTTGGATATATTGGAGATGTTTAAAGATATATGTGTAGCATTATCAACAACTGATACAAACTGAATGCCTGACAAATTGAGCTTGATAGCAGAGTGTCAGCCAAACCAAAGAGCGAGGCAAAAGCATGAAGCTCTTCAACCAAAACAGTTTATAGACTACACAGATATTTGACATATTTGGTATTTTAACACAGTGAAGTATTTTGTTTACTGTGATTTTCTTTTTATGACAGCACTTACTTATACTTGTAGTCACTGAAAATCTTTTTACAGTGAGGCAAAAAAAGTATTTAGTCAGCCACTTATTGTGCAAGTTCTCCTACTTAGAAAGATGAGAGAGGTCTGTAATTTTCATCATAGGTACAATTCAACTATGAGAGACAAAATGAGAAAAAAAATCCAGGAAATCACATTGTAGGATTTAAAAATAATTAATTTTAAATCATGGTGGAAAATAAGTATTTGGTCACCCAAAAACAAGCAAGATTTCTGGCTCTCACAGACCTGTAACGTCTTCTTTAAGAAGCTCTTCTGTCCTCCACTCGTTACCTGTATTAATGGCACCTGTTTGACCTCGTTATCTGTATAAAAGACACCTGTCCACAGCCTCAAACAGTCAGACTCCAAACTCAACCATGGCCAAGACCAAAGAGCTGTCGAAGAACACCAGGAAGAAAATTGTAGACCTGCACCAGGCTGGGAAGAGTGAATCTACTATAGGCAAGCAGGTTGGTGTGAATAAATCAACTGTGGGAGCAATTGTAAGCAAATGGAAGACATACAAGACCATTGATAATCTCCCTCAATCTGGGGCTCCACGCAAGATCTCATCCCGTGGGGTCAAAATGATCATGAGAATGGTGAGCAAAAATCCCAGAACTACACGGAGGGACCTGATGAATGACCTGCAGAGAGCTGGGACCAAAGTACCAAAGGCTACCATGAGCAACACACTACGCTGAGAGGGACTTGGATCCTGCAGTGCCAGGCGTGTCCCCCTGCACAGGGGACAGGACGACTGATCCGTGTTAAGGGAAGAATGAACGGGGCCATGTATCGTGAGATTTTAAGCCAAAACCTCCTTCCATCAGTGAGAGCATTGAAGATGAAACGTGGCTGGGGCTTCCAGCATGACAATGATCCCAAATACACCGCATGGGAAACGAAGGAGTGGCTCCATAAAAAGCATTTCATGGTCCTGGAGTGGCCTAGCCAGTCTCCAGACCTCAACCCCATAGAAAATTTGTGGAGGGAGTTGAAAGTCCGTGTTGCCCAGCGACAGTTCCAAATCATCACTGCTCTAGAGAAGATCTGCATGGAGGAATGGGCCAAAATACCAGCTACAGTGTGTGCCAACCTGGTGAAGACTTACAGGAAACGTTTGACCTCTGTCATTGCCAACAAAGGTTATGTTACAAAGTATTGAGTTGAACTTTTGTTATTGTTATAATTTACACTTAAATTCTTAAAAAAATCCTACAATGTGATTTCCTGAATTTTTTTTCTCATTGTGTCTCCCATAGTTGAAGTGTACCTATGATGAAAATTACAGACCTCTCTCATCTTTCTAAGTAGGAGAACTTGCACAATCCGTGGCTGACTAAATACTTTTTTTGCCCCACTGTAAATGCGATTGCAAAATCAAATAGTGAGCAGAGTGTTTTGTTACACCCCAATTGGACACAAATATTTACAGACACGTATCTTACTGTATTCAGGCTCCTCTACAGCAGGGCTGTCTGACGGTGGCTCTGCATCCTGTTGTGTTTCATTCTCTAATTCCGGCTGATCCTGTGAGTTTTCTTCCAGATTTGCAACCATAACCTCGTAAGCCATTCTGGCCTGTGATGTCAGCTCGATCATTTTGTGATAATGATCCTGTGGAAGTATTGAGATCACGTTGTACTAACTGCAGTGTTTTACCATCCTGCCCAATGTTTACCACTCTGAGGGACCATTTACTAGACAGATGCATTTAAATGAGAACAAGGAATGTGCTAGGATCTGTTTTTTAATGTGGTAAACCATGTTATGCAAAATGTCATAAAGGTGCTCGGGTGGTGCAGTGGTCAAATACACTACCACGGATACCTGAATTCAAGCCATGTGGGTTTACTCCAGGTACTCCAGTTTCCTCCAACAGTCCAAAGACATGCATTAGGTTAATTGATTAGGCTAAACTGACCCAATCTAAGTGTATGTGTGAGACTGTTTCTATCAAACCTTGTGTATCAATGTAACTTTTCATCTGTCATTACAATGGCAACTGATGCTGATAGCGAAATCAAATACACAAACAAACTTAATGCAGGCTAATGCATTTAAACTCAAGAACCTTACTCATTCAGATATGGGAAACTGTAAACAGAATGTTAAGTTAGGTACCTGTGCTCCATCATAATTGAAGATGCCCACTAGACTGACAGGAACAGCTTTGTTCACACAGCGTCCCAAAGCCTTCCTTGACAATGCAAAGACAAAGGGAACACCTTGTTCCCGACACGTATCAATGATGGTGTGGAGAGCCTCATCCAGGCCACCTGCAGAGCAAAATCACACATGACATTATGAGACACTTTAAATATGGATACATACACACACACACACACTCAACGATCACAGATACATCTCCTTGTTTCTACACTCATTGTCCATTTTATCAGTTCCACTTACAATACAGAAACACTTTGTAGTTCTACAAGTACAAACTGTAGTCCATCTGTTTCTCTACAAACTTTGTTAATCCCATTTACGCTGTTCTCTAATGGTCAGGATCCCCACAGATCAGGTACTATTTGGGTGGTGGATCATTTTCAGCACTGCAGTGACACTGATGTGGTGGTGGCATGTTAGAATGGACCAGCCAACAGTGCTGCTGGAGTTTTAAACACCTCAGTGTCACTGTTGGACTTCAAATAGTCCAACAAATCAAAAATGTTCAGCCACCAGCAGATCCTGTGAGCACTGATGAACACAAACTGTGCAAAAACAAAAGAGCTACTGTTTCTTGACTTTACATTTACAAGGTGCAGCAACATGGTAGATGTTTCTAATAGAGTGCACAGTCAGTGAACATAGTGTATAAAAACTCCAGCAGCACTGCTGTGTCTGATCCACTCATACCAGCACCACCACATCAGTGTCATTGTGTCACAGTGTCACTACAGTGCCACCACCCAGTTAGTACCTGATCTGTGCTGATCCTGACCATTAGAAAAGAGTAAAGAGGACTAACAAAGGATGTAGAGAAACAGATGGACTACAGTCTGTAATTACAGAACTACAAAGTGCTTCTGTATGGGAAGAGGAACAGATAAAATGGTCAAAGAGTGTAGAAACAAGAAGGTACACCAAATAAAGTGATCGGCGAATTTAAATGTTCATAGCTAACAAAATGCATCATCTATGGGCATCTCATGAATGTATCACAGTCAGTGAAAAGATACTTAAATGTCCAGATGATGAGCAGCATCAGTTACTCACACGAAATAAATCTTGTATATTTTAGAATTAATTAGTATATGGTATGTTCCCCCTTTTGCTATAATAACATGTAATTGAGCAGGCATGGACTCGTTAAGCTAAATGGGATGATCCATGTTATCCCAGCATGAGTTCAAAATATTCCATGTTTACTGAATGTTTGACTTCTCGGTCTTCAAGTGCCCCCATACATGCTCAGTGGGGTTTAGATCAGGTGACTGTGAAGGAGTACTCCTTCTGTGGTCTAAGTTGTTGTTGCAAAGCTGTGATGTGAGTTTTGGGTCGTTATCTTGCTGCAGCATGAATGCTTCTTCACAAAGATCCTAATCAGCATTTTCACTAGTGATACCAGACTTCAGTCCTCACTCTACATCTGCTCTCATGCATACCTTTAGACTGTACACGTTCACAGTTGGGAGAGATGATGACACACTTGACTTTCCTGAGCTTCAGGTGTTTTAGGACCTCTCGGAGACCCATGACTAGTCGCCTCTTCATTCTGGCCTTCATAGGATCCTTCTGGTAAAGCCGATCCTGGAACCTCACCAGCTCCTTCAGCAGTGTGGTCACACACTCATCTACTTCCTTACTCAGCATCTGGCTGCAATAGCTGTGAATGTAGTAAAGAACATGGCCCAGTTTTAAAAAGGTCTAATTTTTATCTAAAAAAACCCCCAACAACATGGCAATAACTTTTGTCTTGATTTTTAAGTTATACACTGATTTTCTTACTCTCTGAATTTCCTGCTGTGGATTTTGGGTCGACTGGCATTCACATCTGTATTCCAGTTGGTAGTAGGTTCATTTTCTTCTGCAATGTTATCCCTGATGACATCCTCTGACTCAGTTTGGTCAACCTCCTCAGCACCACTTAGGTTATCTATCATCAAAAATAAACAAGTTCTCAATGCTTTGTAGTTAACCCTTTCAGTCCTGAACTTATTTTAATGATGTAAAAATTATTTCTGAGAGACAAGTTTGTTTAAAAATTCTAATATTTCAGTACTTCAATTTTCAGCAGTCAAAATATTTGCAAATTCAATTTTCAACATGATTCCAAATGTTTACAAAAATATTCCAATCACCTAAAAACATGTTTTGTGACAACAGATGTTGTAGGCTGGCTCCATTTGTAATCAACAGTACTGAAAGTTTTACCTGTACTAATATTCTGTATAATTTCTCTTAAATCTAAATACAGGTGCTCCCCAATTTACGATGGCGCTACAGTCCGACAAACCCATAAGTTGAAAGTACTGTAAAGTGAGGAGTTTAATTATATACTGTATATATAATAGGGTGTGCGAATTGAATCGTCTATGATAACATCTTCATTGTTGTTTTAACAATGTGTGAGCTAACATTATCGAAAGCCACTCATTTTGAACAAAAAATAATAATAAATGAAAAAACACGCCTTGACAATCCACATATTCACTGCGTCATGTAGTCAGATAGGATAAACTTCTGAGCATGTGCACTGTGTGCACCTAAAACTACATGTTAAAAATGAGTGAACAAACTACACCAGGAGACAAAACACAGACACAACCATCCTCGCAGTTTACACCGCTGGAGGTGGTTTGGCTTTGAAAAGACAGATGTTGCTCAAAAGACAGCAATCTACCGTATTTTTCGGACCAGAAGGCGCACTTAAAATCCTTTAATTTTCTCAAAAATCGACAGTGCGCCTTTAAATGCGGTGCGTCTAATGTATGAATTAATTCTGGTTGTGCTTTCTGACCTAGAACCGATTGTAGATGGTACACAGCGCTCATAAATCTGTCAAAATGTTTTAGCACGGTCTTGGTAGGTGACGAAGCTTACGGCCACCGTAGTGCGCAGCATCACGGAGTAATACGGTATGTGCTTCAGCATTAGGGTACGTGCATTCATTCATTTATTTTTGAAGCGGATTTCAAACACAACGCTATCAGTCACGCAGTACAACATGGACATAGAGCAGCTGCCAGAGAATTCAACATTAACAAATCAATGGTACGGAAGTGGAGGAAGCAAGAAGACGCCCTGCGCCAGGTAAAGACCAAACTGAGCTTCCGACGGAACTTAAGAGTTTTGTTTCATTTCAAGCGTCTTATAACCCGGTGCGCTTTATGTATGAAAATATACCCGTTAGCAGTCGACCGTTGATATTGAGCCTTATAATCCAGTGCGCTTTATAGCCCGAAAAATACGGTAACCATGTTAGCCCGACAACTAACTCATTTCACCATCTGAGAACTAACCAGCATGCAGAATATGATAGCTGTCCATGACAGGCTTAAACCAGCCAATGTACCGGCACAAAACAAACTCATAAAAAGTGTAATCAGTAACAGTAAGCAAAACATGGCAAATGCGGTCAGGAACTACATCGTGAAAGATGCAATATATCACAGCGTAGCCTACCTTAAACTTTAAAACACTTACATTAACCTTACATTAAATTGGGCAAAATCATTAACACAAAGCCTATTTTATAATAAAGTGCTGACTACATAAATGAATTTATTGAATAATGTATTGAAAGTGAAAACTTAAAACAAAATGATTAGCCCTTTAGGTGACAGAGCACCTTCTGCTCAGCTCAGTCAGCTGGCTGCTGCCTGGGTGCCCAACAACTGCGGGAGAGTATTGTACGGCATGTCGCTTGCTCAGGGAAAAATCGATGTGTTTCTGCTGAATGTGTATTTGTGTGCATTATCAAATAAGTGGAAAAATCATAAACCAAACCAGGGAATTCCTGTATTAAACAGAAACCATTGTAAACGTGTGCATAGTGTGAAAACATAATTACTCGTTGTTCCATGACCCTCCTGTCCTGAACTGCTCTCAGACGGATTTTCACTGGGATTTGACTCCATATGATTGAATTCACTGATCTCTTGGTTGGGAGCTCTTTCCTGTAGCAAGCGGTTCTGTTTCCTTTCTTCTCTCTCCTTCAAAATAACCTGTGCAACAACCGTAACTTGCGTGATTTATAATTCTGATGAACAATCCTTCTAACAAATGAATGTACAGAGTCTACAAATCCTAAAACCCAAAAGCAAAACCAGTGCTGAACAGAACTCACTCTTTTAAGAGGTGAAGGCTTTTTGGCTTTAGGGGTCTCTCGTTGTTTTCCTTTCTTCACCAAGGGGGAGGTGGAGTCCAGGGGGTTGTGGGCTATCCTCTCCTGTTGCCGTGGATGCTTCTTGTGAAGTGCCGGGTCCTTTTGGACAACAGGTATAGCTCCTCCAACTGTGATCAATACCAGGAAAATATCAGGAAACTGGTTGTAAAACTTACACATCAGCATAACTAAAAACCTCGAACACTTATCCACACATATGCAACTTTTTATAATTAACATTGCTTATATACACAGTCAAATCCAGTTAGCGAAACTTATCCCAATCTGGGTAGTGAGTGGGATCTGCAGACTGACCAGGGGTTTCACCATTAAAGTGTACAGGAGTGCACCGACAGCTCAACAACCTACTTATCTCACCATCTTGGAACTAACCACTATGCAGAATATGAAGACAAACTTTTGGAGTCAGCTGTCCATGACAGGCTTAAACCAGACAAGATACCAGCATAAAAACACACTCAGCAAATGTCAGAGGAATCATTCGGCGAAATAAGTGTCTTATGACAAGAAAAATAACGTATAGTAAGACAAACTACACAGAGAAAGACACGGTGCCAAATTCAGGTGGTTTAGAGAGATGGGTTCAAACAACCTTTGAATACTTTAGATCCAAGATATACACCGCCAAAGTATCGTCTAAATATTGTTATTGATAAAATCCCAGAAAATATCAAGATTTGTTTTTTCAATATAAGAAATATCACTATCACATTCTCTGCTGTCTCACAGTGTTAAGTGCAGTGCTAGACCCGCATTATAAAATGAACAACCATTACCTCATAGTTAACCACTGAATACAATGAACATGGAGTCTGATCATGGGTCATTATAAGGGTTAGGGGAGTAAGACAGCCCATAGGTTTCAGAGGGAATTCAAACAATGGAAGTTTACATATAGAGTTTGGCTGTGTTTGCAACAACCTCAAACTTCACCTTGTGACTTTCTTCACAGACTTACCTGAAAGAGTTAGTGGCTTAACATCTGGTTTGGACTTCTGTGATTGCTGTTTCTGCTCCAGAACTGCCAGCATGTTCGCAAGATCAAGCTGAACAAGAGCCTTGCTCTTCTTCTGATTCACCTGCTAAAGATCAGGGAGGGAACTGAATATACTGTAACATCTGTATGACTTTAAGAACAGGTATGCATCACTTAACACGATATTTTCTGTGAAATCGTGCGTTATGCGATCTTGACGTTGTCCGGACACCATATTAAATATACAGTGCGGATATGGCAGATAGCACCACGTATAAACGTTGGCAACCCAGTCAACATCAATTTTTTAATGGGTTGAGGGCCTCACTTCAATACAAAAACAGATTATTAAAACGAAATAAAAAAAAAAGGGTTTTTTCGTACCCTCAAGGAATAAGAAAATTGCTTGCCTATGTAAACAGGCTAGGGTTCACCTCAACACAGCCAATCCAACACACTGTGGAATCCACTAGCAGAGGGGGGAGTTTTAACAGTAGAAAGTTAATAAAGCATAAGTCAATATATATAAAGGTTCAATATTAGTCATAAACCAATTAAAACATAATCCATGTCTTTGGCTGTGT
Organism: Ancistrus triradiatus; assembly: GCA_025084515.1. Taxonomy (NCBI): domain Eukaryota; kingdom Metazoa; phylum Chordata; class Actinopteri; order Siluriformes; family Loricariidae; genus Ancistrus; species Ancistrus triradiatus. The sequence continues at coordinate 67,487 of JAJAGP010001053.1, read as the reverse complement.
ACACCGAGTACTGTGTTGCTAGCGCCATGTTCTATGTGCCATGTTTTTCTTTTTTTCTCCCCCTTTTTGTTTTGTCAGACAAAGCATTTCGATATATCATCTTAGTCTTAGATTCTGTATGAATAATTTCCCATGTGAGTGTATTTCTTACTTGTCCTGTAAGTGGCCTCATTCGCTCCAGCTCTCCAACAGAGCACCCTTTGGTAATGATGTGGTATGGAAGGAAAGAACGGAAGATTCACACAGCCTCCATCCCCCCTTATGAATGTGCAGTCGAAAAACTAATCTGCAGCGGTGTATCTAACTACCCGATGTTTTATAAATTTCATATATGGACCAATTTTTGAAGAAAATGAAGGCAGTTTGAAGGCAGAAGCAGGTCTTAACCCAGTACTAGCAAGGTTTGTTTCTATAAAGTGGACTGTATAATACTGAGTCGTACAGGCTGGGAATTGGATCTGATGAACCCAGTATGCATCGCTGTTAGGGCTGCAACTAACGATTAAATTTTAATAATCGATTAAATCGGTTCGATTTATTTTTTTTTCGCTGAATGTTAATCCCGTTTTCTGAACTCAGATTGTAAATTCACTGTATTTCCCCATGTTTTTCTTTCACGCACCTCATACACATCGCAGCTAAAAAACTAGTTCCATGGTCTTATTCAGAAATATAACATTAAATAACATAGCAAAAATTAAGTGCTTACAATAAATGAATAATAATAAATTAAAATAAATTAATAAATTAAAATAACAACTTAAAATATAAAGAGAAAATAAGTGCCATCTCCTGATGACAAACATACATACAAAATCCCATTCACTCCCTTTCACTTTTAAGAAGAACTTTGCAATTGCCAATCCAAAAATGTTTTGTTCATGTCAACATGCCCCCAGGCTAAACGACGCCCTTCAGCTGTGTTCTTTTGTTTTAGAGACTATGGGCCCTTGTCCACACGAAAACACCCCCCCACCACCCCCTCGCATAAACTACAAGTATTTTTTCAAAGAACGTTAGCGTTCATTCGCTTGACCGTTCCGTCCACCACGAAAACGGACTTTTTTTTTTTTTGCCAAAAAAACCTTTCCCATTGGGAAGATTTCAGAAACCCTCGTTTTCAGCGTTGTCCGTTTTTGGACTGGGAGGAAAAAGGAGTTTCTTGCCTTGTAAACATGGGGGACTTGTACTTTGTGCGCCGGTATCTCCTTTGTTTACAATGAAGGCGATTTTGTGCCAATAGCGGACGTAGCCAAAAGAGTGCCAGCTTGTAACACTGCTGACCGCCGAACTTTGTTTACAAATCTACAAATAATGGTACAACATTATTACCTCTTTTTTCATTACACTGAAGAAACAGAGGCGTCCCCAGTCAGAAAAAAAAGCGCTTACGGAGGTCCTACTCATATCCATCATCCACCCCACGAAGCAGTTTCCCGCCCCCCAGGCGTCGCCGGACGAGACCCGGTTCGGACCTCTCGTTCGTTGGTGGGACAGCTTTTCAAAACGAAATGGTGTTGTTGACAAAGAACAACGGCGAGAGAAAATGTTCGTATGCATAGGACGTCGCTGTTGTCGCTGAGTGAGCTGCTTCGCCCGGCATATAGGGACTGCTGGTTTGGTGGCATTGCTCTCGACAGCGACTTTTTGTGCGTTTTTGCCTTTTCATGTGGACGAAGTTTTTTTGTTTTAAACAGTGCTTGTGTGGACGTGGGATGTTTTTTATAAATGAATTTGAAAACCCCCGTTTTAGAAAATACCCGTGTACGTGTGGACATAGCCTTAACGCTAACTTATTTTGAAGATTCCACGTCCGCGCCAGCTCCGCCTCGCTCCGTTCAACCTCTCGTGTTTTTTTTCCAGCGCTGACCGCAAGTGCCGCAAGTAACGTAAGCGGATATGATAAGGCGGGGGACACATAAATCATGTGACACAACGAATCGATAATGAAATTAGTTGTCAACACTTTTAATAATCGATTATTATCGATTTTATCGATTCGTTGTTGCAGCCCTAATCGCTGTGTGTCACAGTAATATCAACCCATAACCAACCTGTACATTCTTTTGAGCAGTAGAGGAAAGTTTTTCATCAGGGGCTTTGCTTTTGTTTTTATTTTCTGGCTGCAGAGCTGACTCGTCTTTCTCAGATACCACTCGGTTTTCCTGTGTGATGGAGAAAATGTGTGAAGATAATGCTAAGGATTAACCCTTTAAATCAGCAGCTTACTTCTTTAAATCCTTACATGAATTCCTGGATTTGGTGTATTCCTTGGAGGCTTTTTTGAATTTACAGAAGCCAAAGACAGGTCTGGGAATTCCTCTTCATCCTAAACAGAAACAGATATCAGTAACGTGCAAAAATGCATTAACATTATCTTTACAGGTATGTGCCGTTTTAACATCCACCCGATCAACAACTGCTGATCTCGGTTCCATCTGGCTGATCCTCCGTGTTGTTCGTAATACTGTCTATCAGTGCATTTTTGGCTTCGGTCAAACTAAAGTATCAGGTTAATCATACATCCTCTTAAGAGTTATGTTTTTCCCCTACACTGGGTCATAACAGTACATTATCTTCTATAGTTACTGCTCTGACTTTGCATAAATTAACAATGGGGTGGCATTAGGGGTGCTGTGTAGATGTTAGGGTTCTACTCGTCTTTTCAGTGGCATCTCTGATGTATTTACGCATCTTTTTCATACAGTTTTAGTGCGAAAACAATCTTTATATTTACATTACAGTAGCATAAAATATACTTTGTGCCTATGGAAATGTGAGTTCTTTACTTCATTGAGTGATCTTATACTAATTCAAAATGAAATGTCCAATTTTTAAACTGTTGTGTCATTAGTTTAAATAAAAACACTGGTATTAAACTACCTCAAACTTGGGAGGCTCCTGCTGTAACATTACACTGCCCGTCTCCTCCTCCACTTCTTCGCATGCTGCTTTTGATTTCTTCTTTTTCTTTCTTTTCTTCTTCTGATTAGTTTCTTCGCCTTGCATTTGACCTGTGTCATGCTAAATTAATGAGAGAAGCATGTTTATATTACATTTGATAACATTTTTTAACTCTGTCAGTTGCATTTTCGTTACTTGGCCATGTGAGGCACCTGTACTAAAGGATGTTTCTGAAATGGTCCCTTCCCTACAGACCACAGGTACTCCCTGATTTACAATGGGGATACGTTCCGACAAATCCATCGTACGTTGAATTCATCGTAAACCGAGGAGTTTAAAATATAATGTAGATATTATAGCATAGCCCAACTTAACCATACTTAAAACACTTATATTAACCTACAGCTGGGCAAAATGATTCACATAAAACTTTATATAATAAAGTATTCAATATCTCATGTAATTTATCGAATAACGTATTGAAAGTGAACAACAAAAATGATTACTGCCACGACCATGCCTTCTCCTCACTACATTTCCCAGCAACCATCACTCCTGCCATGTGACTCTCTGCGTCACGCACTGCCGACTTCCTCATTTAGCACAGCAGAGAGCAGGGGAGCATCGTACTGTGTAGGGGTGTAACGATACCCTGTGTTCACGATTCGATTCATGGAGTTCACGGTTCGATTTTTTCAGTTAGTGATTTTCCATTCAATAAAAGACATTCCTTTTTATTTCTGAAGTTTAGACCATGCAAAACACAAGTGTGTGTATTCCCCTGCAATTACAATAAATGACTAAAAACAGAAGTTTAAAATTGTAAACAAAATTCTCTATTGTACCATATCCTACATAACCTAGTGATATCTTAAGAATAAAAATTCTAAATAATGTGGACTACTACTTGTATAGAAAGGTAAACAAAAACAACCTTTAGTCCCTTGCAATCAAAAGAAATTAGGAGTCTCACTGAGAACGGTGTATGCACGTGAGCATGGCGTATGATCTGGTTGTTCAAAAATATAATTACATTAGTAATAAACAAAACCGCAAAAGCCAACTTGATGCATCATCCACCTTAACGATGCACATTGTCCCATTTTTGCATCACGATGCATCATTACACTCCTGTGTATTGCTTGCCCAGGGGGAAGAAAATCAAAATTCAAAATTTCGAGTACAGTTTCTGTAGAATGTGTATTTATATTTGTTATCAGATTCCCGACATAAAGCCAAAATATCGTTAAGGGCCATCATAAAACAGAGAGCACTTCTACATACTGTATAGTATATGGGATTATTAGCCTATAGGGAACAGAACTGGGGATTTCAGTCACTTCCTTACATGATCATGCTCATTACTGTGTGACAGTAGCTTCTGTCACATAAACCCACATTACAGGGAGCACAAAACATGATGCTGGTAAACTCTTTTGGATGATATCTTACACTGCTATGGTGTAGCTGAGAGGATGCATCACGTGTGATAGGACTCCTTGAGATAACTTTAGGAGGCTGAGAGGCGACATTTGCCCAAGACGTTGCCGGTGATCCCTGAGTGTCAGGAAACACAAGTCCAGTTTCTTTACCTAAACAAACAGAGTATTAGTTCTCACCAATACACAATTGTGTAAAACGCCCATTACCACAATGGCTGTAACTATACCTTGTACGGAAGGCAATGAATCATCACTTTTTACTGTTGAACTTCTGATGCTGAATTTCTGAGATGACTTTTCATTCTGTCCTTTGTCTCCTGCTGCATCCTACAGAAAATCAAACACAGTACTTTTCCATTTCTTTTTTTCCATCTACAGTACACAATGTTTTCTCCCACCATACGCATTATAGCTTCATAATACAACACCTTAATAGTGGGCTGCTGTTGGAAAATCGGGAGCTATTTTGGTGACCTCACTGTACCCCCATCCCACGTTCCGTGGCTCTTGGTTAACGGAAAGTCCTGGGGGTTGCTGGGGGTAGCATCGCAAACAGTTCCGGAAAATCCGACCAGTTTACTTCAAAAGGGTTGCTACAATTTTGTAACTCCTGTGTTGGGGTTTCTGGGCCCTCTGATTTTTGAGCAGGTCCTATTAGCCTCTGTAACCTAATGATAAAAAAATATACCAAAGTGTATACCTGAGGGGATGGGCTACAATTTTTCTGCACAGTTTTTAACATCCCATCCGATCAACGTCCCTGTTTTCACTCTAAAAGAAAAGGAAGAAAATGTTTTACAGTCCATGTATTTTCTAAACAGATTACTTCTTTTGGTTCTGTCTTGATAAACGTTTCTGTTTCTTTCTGTTGTTGTGTGTCACAGGCTCAGATCTAATGCTCGAATGGCTGTGGAACAATTCACAAACAAAGAAGAGATGGGTTCAATATCACTTTCTGGGAAAAAAGACAAAAAAAATTGGAGGGAAAACAAAGAAAAATTAGCCCCAATTGGCAAAATTTCCTACAAAATTCCCAATGTTCCACTTTCTGGATTTCAGGAGGCAAAAAAAAAAAAAGGGGGGGGGCATTGTATTTAGTCACTTATCAACGGCCCTTAATCCAGAAGAGCATCTTACAATGATTTATAATCTTACAATCCAAGCAATTGTGGGTTATATGGGTCCCTTGCTCAAGGGACCCAACAGTGGCAACTTGGGCAAAAAAAAAAATTACCCCCATGTATGGCAGAGATGGGATTTGAACCTGGAACCCTTCTGGTTTTCATAGTTCAAAGTATACCTTACCCGCTAGGCTACCACAGTTTCCCCACTCACCAACAGAGCAATATTTCCAGGTAAGTTTTTATGGTTTCCATTTCTGAACCCAAAGATGAACTTGGCAGATTAGATGATTACCAACTAACAACTAAAAACTTTTTAAGGACAAAAAAAAAACAAGAAAAAAAAAATGTAATAATAATAATTAGTAAGTTCAGTTTATTAGATTAAGCGCCCATCATTCACACACACACACAACAAAATTTCCAGGTAAGTTTATGGTTCCAATCTGAACCAAAGATGAACTTGGCAGATTACCAACTAACAACTAAACTTTTAAGGACAAAAACAAGAAAAAATGTAATAATAATAGTAAGTTCAGTTTGTATAGCGCCATCATCACACACACACACACAAAACAGGAGTTAAACAGTTAAACAGGAGAAGAGCAATAAGAATTAAAGAGAAAAGTTTTCAGCTGAAGGTTAAAGGAAGAGCAGTGAGCAGTGATTGTGGAAGGGAGTTCCATAGCATAGGAGCAGAGGCACTGAACGACCTGCCACCCAATGTCACAGGCTGGTGCGTAGGATGACAAGAGTTCCAGTGCCAGAGGATCTTCGAGAGCATGAGGGACAGTATGGATGGAGCAGGTCACTGAGGTAGGTAGGGGCAAGACCATGGAGGGCTTTGCATGTCAAAAGAAGGAGTTTGTACTTAATATGGTGTGATATGGGTAACCAATGGAGCTGATGGAGGATAGGAGTTAAGTGTGCAGAACACTTAGTGAAAGTGAGGACTCTGGCTCTTAGTAGGGAGACCATTATAGAGGGCGTTGCAGTAACCGATGTAGGAATCATCATTACTAAGCATTGGGCAGAGACGTGCGATATTGTGCAAATGATAGAAAGCGGTCTTGCCAAGAGATTTAATGTGTAAAGCTCAAAAGTAAGTGAGCAAATGAAGCACAAACAAAAGGTTTTTAATGCCCCGAGTTGGATTAACAGCAGTACCATCTACTATCACAGGAAGACTGGAGACGCTGGAGACGAGGGTTTTAGGGCCAACTAACAAGACTTCAGTTTTGTCTGCATTTAATTTCATTAAATTATCAACCAGCTAGTGTTTGAGGTCTGAGATGCAAGTACTAAGAGTCTGAGCTGAAACAGAGGGAGAAGAGGTGCTGATGTAGATCTGGATAGCATCAGCATCACAGTGAAACTGAAGCCCATGCTTATGAATGGTATGACCAACTGAGGAAATACATAAAATAAAAAGGATGGGACCAAGGACAGAGCCTTGAGGCACTCCCTGGGTAATTGTAACAGCAGATGATTTCTGTGAACCTAACGTGACAAACTGTTGCCTGTTCGTGAGATAGGATCTAAACCAGGTACAGTGGGGCAGAAAAGTATTTAGTCAGTCACTGATTGTGCAAGTACTCCTACTTAGAAAGATGAGAGAAGTCTGTAATTTATCATAGGTACACTTCATCTATGAGACAAAATGAGAAAAAAAAATGTTTTAAGGATTTTTTAAAGAATTTAATTGTAAATCATGGTGGAAAATAAGTATTTGGTCACCCACAAACAAGCAAGATGGGTCTTCCAGCATGACAATGATCCCAAACACACCACTCGGGCAATGAAGGAGTGGCTCCGTAAAAAGCATTTCAAGGTCCTGGAGTGGCCTAGCCAGTCCCCAGACCTCAACCCCATAGAAAATTTGTGGAGAGGGTTTAAAGTTCGTGTTGCCCCAAAACATCACTGCTCTAGAGGAGATCTGCATGGAGGAATGGGCCAAAACACCATTTACATTTACAGCATTTAGCAGACGCCCTTATCCAGAGCGACTTACAATTGATACAGTCTGACAATCCAAGCAATTGTGGGTTAAGGGCCTTGCTCAAGGACCCAGCTTGGCAGAGGTGGGATTTGAACCCTGGACCTTCTGGTCCATAGTCCAGTACCTTACCCGCTAGGCTACCACAGTCCCACCAGCTACAGTGTGTGCCAACCTGGTGAGGACTTAAAGGAAACGTTTGACCTCTGTCATAGCCACCAAAGGTTAGGTAGTCAAAGTATTGACTTGAACTTTTGTTATTGACCAAATACTTATTTTCCACCATAATTTACAATTAAATTCTTTAAAAAATCCTACAATGTGATTTCCTGGATTTTTTATTCTCATTTTGTCTCTCATAGTTGAAGTGTACGTATGATGAAGATTACAGACTGCTCTCATCTTTCTAAGTAGGAGAACTTGCACAATCAGTGACTGACTAAATACTTTTATGTCCCACTGTAAGTGCTAAGCCTGAGGTTCCAATGGATGAAAGTCTGGAGATAAGAATGTCATGTATTTTGAAAAACTGAACACCATCCATTATCTTTATATTATTACTGCAGCAATAAGCAGAGACGAGTAAATGGTGGAATCTCCAACTGTCAGAAATGCACTCTTAGAACTTCCTCATTTTGCAGTTTTGTGTGTGGCCCATTTTGTCCCCCAAGAGTATGTCACAGTTTTATTTTCCATATGTCTTTCTTAATAAAATGAATAAGTTTTATTTCCTTGCCACTGTCTACACAGGCTTTGTCAAATGGGGCTTTGGGCCTAGATAAGCTAGATAAAGCCGCTTTGTCACAAGGCTCGTTATAAAAATCGCTATATATTAATAAACAAGACTTGACCTTTAATGTATGCTCTGCCCTGTGTCCCTTTTGAGCAGTAACAGTTTGGTGACTGTTGTTTCTTCTTGGCTGTTGGAAACTACCAAATCCCTTTGCTTCACTGCTATGATGACTGTCTGTTTTGGCAAATCGCCGCCTGCTCTCAAACCAGTTTTCAGTTGAGGAGTGGTCTGTACGATCTCTTGATAAAAGCCTGAAAAGTAGAACAAATAGATCACATTTAATTAATCCAATTTAATTAATTTTCACTAATTTTCTGCACAGTTGGCAATGAAAATGTCCAATTTCCCTGATAATATTCCACACTGCTTGAGAAATTAGTGGTTCACCGATCCGATACTTTGAATCAGATTGGTGCCAATATTAAGCTTATTAAACAAATTAGATATTGGTCAGACAAGACCGATACAGACTTAATTCCAACTCTTAGTCAAGGTTGTGCTTTACTTGAAGTGCATTATGTGATAAACATCAAAGACGCTTTATACACTGCTCAAAAAAATAAAGGGAACACTCAAATAACACATCCTAGATCTGAATGAATGAAATATTCTCATTGAATACTTTGTTCTGTACAAAGTTGAATGTGCTGACAACAAAATCACACAAAAAAATCATCAATGGAAATCAAATTTATTAACCAATGGAGGCCTGGATTTGGAGTCGCATACAAAATATAAAGTGGAAAAATACACTACACAGGCTGATCCAAAACTTTGATGTAATGTCCTTAAAAACAAGTCACAATGAGGCTTAGTATTGTGTGTGGCCTCCATGTGCCCCTGTATGACCTCCCTACAACGCCTGGGCATGCTCCTGATGTGGTGGCGGATGGTCTCCTGAGGGATCTCCTCCCAGACCTGGACTAAAGCATCCGACAACTCCTGGACAGTTGTGGTGCAATGTGACGTTGGTGGATGGAGCGAGACATGAATGTCCCCAGATGTGCTCAATCGGGATTCAGGTCTGGGGAACGGGCGGGCCAGTCCATAGCTTCAATGCCTTTCATCTTGCAGGAACTGCTGACACACTCCAGCCACATGAGGACTAGCATTGTCCTGCATTAGGAGGAACCCCAGGGCCCAACCGCACCAGCATATGGTCTGACAAGGGCTTCTGAGGATCTCATCTCGGTACCTAATGGCAGTCAGGCTACCTCTGGGGAGCACATGGAGGGCCTGTGCGCCCCTCCAAAGAAATGCCACCCCACACCATTACTGACCCACTGCCCAAACGGGGCATGCTGAAGGATGTTTGCAGGCAGCAGATCGCTCTCCACGGCATCACCAGACTCTGTTCATGTCTGTCACACATGTGCTCAGTGTGAACCTGCTTTCATCTGTGAAGATCACAGGGCGGGCAGTGGCGAATTTGCCAATCCTGGTGTTCTCTCTGCAAAATGCCAAGCGTCCTGCCACACGGTGTTTGGGCTGTGAGCACAACCCCCATCTGTGTGGACGTCGGGGCCCCTCATACCATCCTCATGGAGTCGGTTTTCTAAAAGTTTGTGCAGACACATGCACATTTTGTGGCCTGCTGGAGGTCATTTTGCAGGGCTCTGGCAGTGCCTCCTCCTGTTTCCTCCGCCTTCTCCTTGCACAAAGGTGGAGGTAGCGCGGTCCTGCTGCTGGTTGATACCCTCCTACGGCCTCCTCCACATCTCCTGGTGTACTGGCCTGTCTCCTGGTAGAGCCTCCAGCCTCTGGACACTACGCTGACAGACACAGCAAAACCTTCTTGCCACAGCTCGCATTGATGTGCCATCATGGACGAGCTGCACTACCTGAGCCACTTGTGTGGGTTGTAGAGTCCGTCTCATGCTACCACGAGTGTGAAAGCACCACCAACATTCAAAAGTGACCAAAACATCAGCCAGAAAGCATAGGTACTGAGAAGTGGTCTGTGGTCCCCACCTGCAGAACCACTCCTTTATTGAGTGTGTCTTGCTACTTGCCAATAAATTCCACCTGTTGTCTATTCCATTTGCACAACAGCATGTGACACTGCTTGTCAATCAGTGTTGCTTCCTAAGTGGACAGTTTGATTTCACAGAAGTTTGATTTACTTGGAATTATATTGTGTTGTTTGTGTTCCCTTTATTTTTTTGTGCTGTGCATATAAACTGACATTTATATTTACAACATTTAGCAGACACTCTTATCCAGAGCGACTTACAATTGATACAGTCTTACAATCCAAGCAGTTGTGGGTTAAGGGCCCAACAATGGTAGCTTGGCAGATGTCGGATTTGAACCCTGAACCTTCTGGTAAATAGTCCCGCTAGGCTACCACAGTCCCAACTGTGACATCAACTTTAAGACATTTTGCAGCACAGGCAGATAAACAGACGTGTACAATATTTACAGGAAACATTAAGAGACTTAACAGAAAATAATGGATTTGGGAAAACTCATGGAAGACACTTTCAACAATCAAATATAGATCTCATTATACTATTATCTCAGTATTAAAGAGCTGTCCTTCATTAGAAATCACGTAACTAGGAGTTTAACTGCAATGTGAGGAAAATGTTAAAATTAACTAACAAAGCATAAAAGTAAAAACCATGCAATGTTCTAGTGCTCTCCAATTTTAAGTTAGCCTTAGTCTAACCCTACAGACTGCTTACCTTCTTAAGCCTTCCTGCATTTTGCTGCTAATTATCCTTGTTGTCTTGGGTCAGTCAGCAACTACAATAAAACCAATCAGATTCTTAAGTACTTTTGATCCACAAACATGCACACCAATTACAGTCTGATTTTCAGGCATTGAAGGTGATAAAGAAGGTACAAGCATACGGCATGCAAGTATCCTACCTTACAACTGTTCTATCCAACAACAATTTTACTGAGGATGCCATGCCACCAAAAATTCCCGCTGCTAACACGAGAATCTACACTGACTGCTTACTGGACTAAATAACGCAAAAACTCCCTGATATTATCTACATTATTATATATACTTTATATTCTCTATTTTACTATACTCTTCAAAATATTGCATTCCCTAAATTATTATTAATATATAACACAACATAAGCATACACACATTACAGTACAATAAAAGGGCTATGTGACTATGGTAATGTCCAGTCAACATGCATTTCAGTCAACGCCCTGTTTCACAGGATGTAAGACGGTCATTAAACAGTGCATATGTGTACTAGTTTTCAGTCATTCAGAAATGAATAAGAAGTATATAAGACAGATTTTTATGTCCTATTATAACTTTTAAGACCTTGGCTGTTACAGAGAACAGACGCTGACAGGAAGGACATAAAACAGCACATATCTGTATTTTCACAGAATGTAAGGCGGTCATTAAACCGAGCATAGCTGTAGTAGTTTTCTGTCATTCAGACGTGAATTAGAAGTATACAAGACATTTTTATATTCTATCACAATTTTTAAGACCTAACAAATCCTCAGTGCTCAGTGTGTATGCTTATTTATTACACAATTAAAGGAAGTAAAGTCAGGAGTTTTAAGGTTCTGGGAGGTTCTTTGTACTTTTATTTTTACAGAATAAAACTGAGATTTGCTTTATTTCAGTGGTATGAGACCTCAAGAAATGGTCACCTGTTGTTTTCTAGAGTAAAAGGAGCTTAAATGCAGTAAATAATTAGTTGCTGGGTTTGGAAAATGATCAAACTTTGGACTGCATCAGCCAGGTGTTGATTCTTTCCCTATAGCAGCACAATCTGCAGTGCTTCATTTCACTTACACAATAGAAACATGCTTTCATTCGTATTGTGCAGCACTGCTTGTAAAGCGAGTAACATTGAATAGAATAATGTAAGGGCTCCTGATGAAAAGCACGATATGATCAGTGTATCATGTTAATGTTTCACAATGCAGAGATCAGATCAAATCACCTAGTCCTCATTTCAAGTTACCGAGTTATACTAGCAGTTCCTGAGTGCAGTGCCTAAGTTACCTTCTGAGGGAACCTGCTGCTTCATAGATCTACCGTACAATTAACTGCAGGTGGGATGGTTGGGTTAACGTTAACTGCAGGTTATCAGCAATGTAAATACGTTATCTAGATAAGCCAAACTTTGCCATGTGTCTAAGTAAAACCTTAATACTAAAGGTTGCCATTCCCTGACTTCTCCGAGGTGTTACACTACAGTATATTACAGGTTATATCGCGTGTGGTATCATACTAGCTTCACATTTCTTGCATTAAAACGAGTTACCCGAGTGCATCTAGTTACTAGTTAACTGGTCACCAGCCTACAAATCACGTGGAGCAACGTTAAACAAACACAACACCAAGCTGAAAACACTGCGTCATATCTTACCGTGCATATCGAAGACTAAGTACAAATAAAAAACGCGCACTAACATCCGTTAATCAACAGCTTCATTTCAAGCATTTCCACTTCGACCATGTTTGTACATGTGAACTCGCAGTACGTACGTATTAGCGTCTAATCGGGTCAAACTTCATCAAAGCTGGATAAGCTCTTATTTTAAAATATGGGAAACCGACTATGGCTGTGTCTCAAATCAAGTACTCCTACAGTAAATAGTGCGTTAAACTAGTGCTCTAGACGTTGCTGTTGAGATACTGTTTAGTAAATAGTGTGCGGTTTGGAACGCAGCCTGGATATTTGTATCGGTGTTGTGAAACGTCTATAATCTAAGAATAAGAGTTTGTTTTTTAATTTAAAGTGTATTTTTAAATATTAACCCAACACAGTGATGGATGTTCTTAAAATCTACTGAATGATTTTACATTAAAAACACTCTTCAACTTAATCTAAAAAAAAAAAACCTGCTTCACTTGTTTTAAAATGACGCAACATTTCTAACTTTCATCTGACTTTAATGGACACAGTAATCACCTACTACATAATAATGATATTGAAATAAGTAAACAGTTTGGTAAACTTCACCGCACAAAATTAGACTATTTTGTTTAGTTTTTAAGACATTATTAAAGCCTTTTATCTTAATGTTGTGACGAGTATTTAAAAAATGACAGAGAGAAACTACCAAATACATGTAAACACAATGTAAATAAATGCTCTTATTCTGTAACTCTGCTCGTTCCTGGTCAGGGTCATAGGGGTTCTGGTACCTACCTCCAGTGAACACTGGGCACTGGCATAAGTCAGTTTCGGATATTTCAAAGGCTTTTGTCTTTCTTTCTATTACTATGTAAACCTTGACACTAGGTGGCAGTATTAGTATAGGAGTTCATATCCTGTTTTCTCTGTGGGCTGTCCGTCGTGACTGTCGTGTTGCCATGCGTTTGGAAATATGTCATGTAAAGTTAATAAATGCCTCAAAAAAAAACAATAAAGATGCAGAACGAGTGTATTACTTAGCAACGAAGCTAAACGTTTCACTACAACTTCATGACTGTTTAGTACTCGCTGTAAAAGTTTTATTCAACAATAAAAGGAATGCATTGTTCTGCAGTATCTGGCAACCACCATGTCTTGGCCACGTGTGTTCCTGTGTCATTTTTCACACTGAACAGTATTTTACTGGGTCAGATACCGGGTGCTCCTTTCAAATTTTACCAAATCCTTATTAAACATGCTCTGAATAAAGTTGTGAATGTGTTTAATAGGCTGAAGAGATCACAGCAGCACCGGGTGTATCTGATGTAAGTAACTCACTGCAATCAGCTGTACTTTGCTTTATGTCATTGAAAAACGTCATCGTTTGGATTGCGTCACAGTTCATCAGCTTCCCTCTGACACTCATGAGACGCATCATAGGAAAGTTCGTGAATCGAGTGCTTTTAGGCACAATGTCCTGTCCGAAGATGTCGAGCCAAATCACAATCAGCACGTCTAAGAGGAAACTGGTATGTAAACATGTAACTTTTTTATTTCATAACGTAATGAAACTAATGATTTATGTCGTAATTATAAGCTAAGTACTACACTGTTACATCATACAGTAGCTACTATACATTTACGTCATTTCGCCCTTATCCAAAGCGACTTACAATTGATACAACCTTTCAATCCAAGCAGTTGTGGGTTAAGGGACTTGCTCAAGGACCCAACAGTGGCAGCTTGGCAGAGGTGGGATTTGAACCCTAGACCTTCTGGTCCATAGTCCAGTACTGTTAGACCACCATGGTCCCAGTGCTATCTAGTTGTTATCTAATTATTATGAGCCACCATCTCAATTTTCATTGGATGTTCTCTTATTTGTTTTCGCGAAACCTTGATATTCTGACTTGGCTCAAAATACCGAGGGAATATTTCATAATTATGAGATAGTGTTTTATAATTTAGGCGTACAATCACGGATTTGATCTCAAATTTAGAAACATTTTTACATCAGAGTTAGTTTGTGACCATATTATGCCGAAACCAACAATGAGAAAATATTCTCAAACTAAAATGAGTACTTTATTCACTCACTCACTTACTATCCTAAGTCCATTAACTGCTTAATCAATTCAGCCACCTAACCAGCAGCACAAGGCACAAGACGGGGACCGACCATAGACAGGGTCCCAGCAGGGCACTGCACAAATTCACACTCACTCAGTCACACTGGGACACGTTACAGATGCCATCTGACCTAACCTAATGCATGTCTTTAGAATTTAAGAGCCATAAAGAGAAACTATAACCTTAAATGAATGAACCCTGCTTATAACATTGTGACACAATCCTTTCATAATGATGAAAATATTATTTTTTTTTTTCCTAAAAAGAATGAAAGCCCCTTGAAACAGCGGCTTAGATATCGCAAGTGATAAGAATCTTTCGAAACTGTCTTATCAACAAACACACAGTTTAAAGCTTGAGCTGTGTTTAAAGCAGAATTGAATTGTTAGTTCATGTTAGTTAAAGCAGTGTGTTTTTCCTGCGGTGTGCGTGTGGTTAAATGTGACCGGAACAGAATCTGTTATATGAGACTGAAAGCCGGCCGATCGATCGGTGAATCTTTAATTTATTATAGTAATAAGAAAAATAATGATTGAATAATGAATTTGAAATGCAGCATCACAAAAACAAAAGATATGAAAATTGATTTCCGTAAAGTGCCTCAGTCCCCATCACTGGTGTTGATTGATAGCACAGCAGTTGAATTCATTTACATTTACAGCATTTAGCCGACGCCCTTATCCAGAGCGACTTACAATTGGTACAGTCTTACAATCCAAGCAATTGTGGGTTAAGGGTCTTGCTCAAGGAGCCAACAGTGGCAGCTTGGCAGTGGTGGGATTTGAACCCTGGACCTTCTGGTCCATAGTCCAGTACCTTACCCGCTAGGCTACCACTGTTGGGTCCTTGAGTCGTTGATATTTCTAAATACTTGTGGACAGTTACTGATGATAAGTTGGCCTTTATTGTGAATACGGATGTGATTTGTAAAAAGGGGGCGCAGAGATTTTACTTTTTAATAAACTTAAATACATTTAGGTGGATAGGAAGATCATGACCCTTTTTTACAAGTCATTTATTGAATCTGTTTTAACTTTTTCAATGATTGCTTGGTTTGGGAGCTTAAAAGTTCAGAATATAATTCAGCTCCATAACATTATTAAGGTGGCAAACAAAATAATTGGTATTGCTCAAGCTTCTTTAAATGACATATTATTTGTCGTACTACTCAAAAAGCGAGAGTGATACTGAGTTTGCCAGACCATCCACTTAATTTGGAGTTTCAGATTCTTCCTTCTGGATGCAGACTTAGGCTACCAATGGTGAAAAGCAACAGATGGAAGAACTCTTTTATACCAACTGCTATAGGTGTTATGGGGGGCCTGGGAAGGCGCACCAAAAAAGGGGGAGATAACGGACTCAAGCGCGGGGGTCTGCACTTCACGGCCCAAAGGAGAAGAAACGTAAAAGAAATCCCGTCACTGAGCGGGGGGGCTACTGAAGAAGACCCGCAACGGGATTCGAGACCAGTGTCACAGTCTCCGGGGGCGGGGAAACTACCGCTGCGCACAGATCCTGTGAGCTGTAACGGAGAATTCCTGGCAATAAGCCTAAGGACAAACAAAGGAGTCGCTTTCTGGCGATCTCAAACAAAAGTGGATTAATATTAATAAAGGTAAACGTAAAGGGAAAGCGAAACTTGAAGGAAAAGGCGGGATAGGACCCGTCAGCACTCTAAACTGAGCTGAAGGAAAAAAGGACATGCACAGAGCTCAGAGCGTGCGCGAGCCTTATGTGTGTGCGTGGGAAAACTCTCTGTATAGAGAGCTGCCTGTGTGTGTGTGGGGGGAGCAGCACAATGAGCACACGTCTGCCGCACGCAGAGTGTGAGGAAGCTGACTGTGTGTGTGTGTGTCTGTTGCGCTATGCTTCCACGCGCTGTGTGTGTGTGTGTGTGGCGAGCGACAGCGCATGTGCCCGGGATTTCAGCGAGCCAGGCGCAAATCGGCACGACTCTAGAACGCAAGGAACGCGTTCTAAAGTCCAGGGAAAGCAAGACTATGCTTACTTCGGGGTGCAGTAAGCACCGGATAATGCCGGAGACAGCAGACCCGCGACAAAGGTTTACCAACGTCCGAGGGAACGGAGAAAGCGGAAGATGGCCGCGGGCGTTCTCGGGCTGAAGAGAGACGGAGGTTAGTGGAGTTAACCCCGACTTTCCCTAACCCTAACCGGCTAAAGCCTTCTCCTTTACCCCTCGCCCGTTCACCCCTGGCTATTTCATCCTCCCCCCCCCGCCTTAGCCCACCACTAACTTCCTCTCCCTAACAATTACATCAAGGCCTTTTGCCTCTACCACATCCCGCCTCCTGTGCGACACGGGATTACCACTATCCTTAAACCATATGTGAAAGGGTAACACCGGACAAAACTCTCCGAAAACGTCGCGTGGATAGCGAGACAGTGCGCCGAAGGCCGGCATTAGGAAGCTCATTTTATAGGGGGCCAGCCGCGGCGTTTAGCGGTCCCGCGGCGACCCCTAGGGGCGGGAATGCGCCCCCTGATAGTACCCCCCGCCCTAGGGGTGGCCCCTGACGGCCCCTGATCAGACGAACGGGTTCTCCGGAAATTGCGGATGAGGGTGCGGTCCAGGATGTGGCGTTCCGGGACCCAGGACCTCTCCTCGGGACCGCGGCCCTCCCAGTCCACCAGGTACTGGGTGCTACCCTGGACCCGCCGGGAGTCTAGCAAGCGACGGACCGCATAGGCCGCGGACCCCTGAACAACACGGGGTGACGGGGGAGCCTGGGACGGGCCACGGGTCTGGCAGAGGTAGGGCTTAAGCTGGGAAACGTGGAACGTGGGGTGTATCTTCATGGACGGGGGCAGGTCCAACCGGTAGCTGACCGGGTTGACCCTGCGAAGTACCTTGAAGGGCCCCACTACTTAGGAGCCAGCTTACCCGAGCATCCCTTCAGCGGAAGGTCCTGAGCGGACAGCCAGACGCGTTGCCCCCGGCGGTAAGAGGGCGCGGGCCTGCGCTTGCGATCCGCCTGACGACGCATGGACTCCGCGTTACCCGTGAGTGCCGCCCGGGCCTTGAGCCAGGATTGTCGGCACCGGCGGACGAATTGCTCCGCCGAGGAGACGCCTACGTCCGCCTCTTGGCGAGGGAAGAGGGGAGGCTGGAAGCCGAACCGGCACTCGAACGGGGACATGCCGAGGGCCGAGTGCCACAGAGTGTTATGGGCGAATTCGGCCCATGGCAGATGTTACGTCCACATGGAGGGGTTGCCCGCCGTCAGACATCGAAGCATGCGTGCCAGGTCCTGGTTCACCCGTTCGGTCTGGCCGTTAGACTCCGGGTGAAACCCCGAGGAGAGACTGGCCGTGGCCCTCACCGAGCGGCAGAAAGCCGACCAGAAGCGGCTGATAAATTGGGGGCCTCGATCCGACAGTAGGTCCCGAGGAAACCCGTGCACCCGGGCCACATGCCGGAGGATGAGTTCCGCCGTCTCCTTGGCGGACGGCAGCTTGGGCAGCGGCACGAGCTTGCACCCCTTGGAGAACCGGTCAACCGCCACGAGGACATCCGTGTTCCCCTTGGACAGGGGCAGACCCGTGACAAAGTCCAGGGAGACGTGGGACCAAGGGCGAGCGGGAACGGAAAGGGGATGAAGAAGGCCGGGGGGCCTCCTGCGGGGAGTTTTGTTGCGAGCACAGACCTCGCAGGAGGCCACGAACTGCCTAACGTCCTCCTCCATGCGTGGCCACCAGTAGCTCTGGCGGAGGAGCTTGTAGGTGGCCGTGCGGCCAGGGTGTGCCGCAAAGGATGCCTCGTGCCCCCAGCGCATCACTCAGGGGCGAGCAGAGGCCGGGACAAACCTGCGACCCGGGGGGCCGTTACCGGGATCGGGTTCGCGACGAAGAGCCTTAGTGACCACGTTGTCGATAGCCCAAGTGAGGGCTGCTACCACCCGGGGGGCCGGGAGAATAGGGTCCTGGAGAAGTGGGGAGTCTGAGCGGTGCCACTGCCTGGACAAGGCGTCGGGCTTGATGTTCTTTGAGCCTGGCCGAAAGGTGACAGTGAAGTCGAACCTGGCGAAGAACAGAGACCAACGAGCCTGGCGGGCGTTAAGCCTTTTGGCTTGTTGGATGTATGCCAGGTTCTTGTGGTTTGTCCACACCAGGAACGGGGTCTTGGCAACTTCCAGCCAGTGACGCCACTCTTCCAGTGCCAGTTTCATGGCCAGGAGCTCCCGGTCCCCAATGGGGTAGTTACGCTCGGCAGGGGATAAACGCCGCGAAAAGTAGGCACACGGGTGGAGTTTGCGGTCTGATCCTGTGCGTTGAGACAAGACGGCCCCCACGCCGACGTCGGACGCGTCTACCTCGACGACGATTGTTCCTCAGGATCGGGGAATCTGAGGACCGGGGGGTTGGTGAGCCGGTCCTTGATGAGCCGGAACGCTTGGTCGGCCTCCGGCGTCCAGCGGAAAGGACCTGGGGTCTTGCGCGTAAGGGCGGTTAGCGGGGCCGCAAGGGCTCCGAAGTCCCGTACGAAGCGCCGGAAAAAATTAGCGAACCCCAGGAACCGTTGGACAAGGCGGAGGGAGGTGGGCTGGGGCCAGTCGGCCACGGCCTGGACCTTGACCGGGTCCATGTGCAGTGACCCCTGGGACACGACGAAGCCCAAGAAGGCCACCGAGGGGGTGTGAAAAACCGACTTTTCCAGTTTAACGTAGAGCCGGTTTTCCAGGAGTAGCTGCAAGACCCGGCGGACGTGACCGATGTGTTCCTCGAGCGACCGGCTGAAGATGAGTATGTCGTCGAGGTAGACGAACGCTTATCAGTCCAGAGCCTCGCGGAGCACGTCATTGACAAGTCGTTGGAAGACAGCCGGGGCGTTGGACGGGGGCGTTATAGCCCAAAAAGGCATCACCCTGTATTCATAGTGCCCTGTGGGCGTCAGAAAGGCTGTCTTCCATTCGTCCCCCTGCCGGATGCGGACGAGGTTGTAAGCGCTCCGGAGGTCCAGCTTAGTAAAGATGCGGGCCCCCTGGAGCGCCTCGAAGGCCGTCGCCGAAAGGGGCAGGGGGTAGCGGTCTTTGACTGTGATCGCGTTGAGGCCCCGGTAATCTATGCACGGGCGCAGGGTGCCCTCTTTCTTTGCAACAAAAAAGAAACCCGCCCCCGCCGGCGAGCAGGACGGCCGTATGAAGCCCTGCTGGAGCGCCTCAGCAATGTATTGCCACATTGCCTCCTGTTCAGTGCGGCTCAGGGAAAAGAGCCGCCCCCGGGGGGGAGCAGTGCCCGGCAGGAGGTTGATGGCACAATCATATTCCATGTGCAGCGGCAGGACTTGGGCCGCCCCTTTGCTGAACACCACCCCCAGATCCTGGTAGGGTTCGGGGACGGTGGACAGGTCGGGTACCGTCTGCCGAACACGAGGTTGGTGATGGGGGGTGGACAGCGGAAGCAGGCATGACTCCTGGCACCGGGGGGACCAAGCATAGACGGATCGGGTTTGCCAGTCGATCCACGGGTTGTGGAGTCGTAACCATGGGTAACCCAGGACCAGTTGGAGAGTAGGCATGCGGGTGACTAGAAAGACGACTCTCTCGGAGTGAAGTCCCGTCTCCATGGTGACGGGCAGGGTCCTATGGGTGACAAGACCCGACCATCGAAAGCCCTGAGTGGCTGGGGGCTGGGGAGGGCCTCGACGCGAAGATGCAAACGCCGCGCGAGTGCATCGTCGATAAAGTTGCCCTCGGCCCCGGAAGCGACGTAGGCGGAGAGGCGGGTCCGACCACCCCCTCCCTGACGAAGAACGACCGGGAGGGTGAGGCCTGACAGGGGGCGAGCGGATGCGCCTAAGACCGGCCCCCCCGACCGGCCCTGGCCCTTGCGTTTCCCGACCCATCAGGGGGCGGGGAATCGGCCCCACCGGAAGGGTTCCATCCAGCCCTTCCGAGCTCCATGGGTTCGGGGGCTTCGGAACGGGCGTTGCGATGGACCGCGGGGTCGCGGCCAGGCCACGGGCCCGTGGAGCGGCCACGAGACCCCGCCCTCTCACGGGCCCATTGCCTCAGACGGGAGTCGATGGTGGTGGCGAGGTTGTAGAGGTCGTCGAGCGTGGCGGGGGGGTCTCGAATGGCCAGTTCATCCTTCATGGATTCACTGAGTCCCCGTTCGTAGCTGGAGATGAGGGCCGCCTCATTCCAGCCACTCTCCGCCGCCAAGGTCTGGAACTCGACGGTGTACTCCGCCACCGACCTGGTGCCCTGCATGAGGCGGGCCAAGCGAGAGGCCGCGCTACGGCCCCCCAGCGGGTGAAAAAAGGTCCCTTGAGAGCCTCAGCGAAGGCCTCTTCATCCTCGCAGGCGGAGGTCCTGGCTTCCCACTGGGCTGAGAGGAGGGAAATAATGTAAGCGACCCGGGATCGAGGCGTGGAGAATTGGGATGAGCGCAGCTCAAAGACAAGCGAGCACTGCATAAGAAAACCCCTGCAGCGCTCAGGTTCGCCCGCGAAGCGTTCGGGAGCGGCGACCGGGGAATCTCCCGCGAGGCGAGGCGGGGGAGGAGGAACCATCGGAGGCGGAATCAGAACAGGCGGAGGGGGTGCGACCGCCTGAAGCCCAGAGAGGTTGGCAGACAGTTCCTTGACCGCCTCAGTAAGAGCCGCTACCTGCTGAGTTGCTGCTCATGACGCCCCAGGGTAACGCCGTGGTGGCGAAGAACGGCAGCCGCTGGGGGTGGGGACCCTTCTGGGTCCATATCGTGCGCCCCTGCTGAGTCCATACTGGGCGCACTGTACTGTTACGGGGGGCCTGGGGAGGCGCACCGAAAAAAAAGGGAAATAACGGACTCAAGTGCGGGGGTCTACACCTAACCACCCAAAGGAGGGGAAACGTAAAAGAAATCCCGTCACTGAGCAGGGAGGCTACTGAAGGCAGCCCATCACAGGATTCGAAGCCAGAGTCACAGTCTCCGGGGGTGGGGAAGCTACCACTGCACCACGGAGTCTGTGACCTGAAAGGAGAAAATGATGGCAATAAGCCTACGGGCAAACTGAGGAGTCGCTTCCTGGCGATCTCAAACAAAAGCGGATTATTATTAGTGAGGGTAGATAAAAAAGGAAAACGAAAGGCAAAGGAAAAAGCGGGATTGAACCCGTCAGAGCTCTACATTGAGCCGAAGGCACGCACAACACTCAGAGCGCGAGCAAGAGTTATGTGTGTGCGTGGGAAAACTCTCTGTGCAGAGAGCTGGCTGTGTGTGTGTGTGGGGGGGGGGCAGCACGGTGAGCACACGCCTGCCGCGCACTGAGTGTGACAGAGATGCTGTGAGTGTGTGCCTGTTGCGCTCAGTGTGTGTGTGTGTGTGTGGCGAGCGACTGCGCATGTGCCCGGGGGTTCAGCGAGCCAGGCGCAATCGGCGCGTCTCTAGAACGCAAAGCACGCGTTCCAAAGCCCAGGGGAAGAAAGGCTATACTTAGCCCGGGGTGCGGTAAGCACCGGATAACGCCGGAGACAAAAGGACCCGCGACAGGAGCTTACCAACGTCCCGAGGGAACGGGGAGAAGCGGAAGATGGCCGCGGGCGTCTCGGGCTGAAGAGAGACGAGGTTAGTGGCGTTACCCCGAACTTTCCCTCAACCTAACCGGCTAAAGCCCTCCTAACCTAACAATTACCTCAAGGCTTTTGCCTCTTTACCACATCCCGCCTTCCTATGCGACACGGGATTACCAATATCCTTAACCGTTTGCAAAGGGTAACGCCAAACAGGAATGAGCTCTCTAAAGTTCGCATAAGTAGCGAGACAGTGCGCCGAAGGCCGGCATTAGGAAGCTCATTTTATAGGAGGCCGACCGCGGCGTTTAGTGGTCCCGCGGCGACCCCTAGGGGCGGGAATGCGTCCCCTGATAATAGGGTTATTAAATTTGTGATATGTATTTATTGGATGTAATATATGAACATATTGTGTGGTTTTGATGTGGTGTTGATGGTGGGTTTTTGTGTGTGTGTGTGTGTGTGTGTGTATTGATATATGTGTTGTTTACATGAGTGCAAAACAAATTTCCCCTTGGGCATAATAAAGGGAATGAAATGAATGAATGAAATGAAATAAGATTCTCTTAAAACACCTTTGAATGTTAAAATACCTAACATTTTTAATTTTAACAAGTTATCCGACAATATTGTGAAACTTTTTTAATGCATTGACCTACAGTTCTCTCAAGCTCAGGACCCAAAAGAAATTTAACTTTCAACTTCTCTGAAATCTGTCAGCTTGTTTATACGTATGACCTATTTATCTTAATACAATCTAAAATAATTCTTTGCTTTTTATTTGAAATAATGAGAATGCTATATTTTCACTTAGTTACCAAAAACTATTATCTAAAAATGAGTTAGTACATCATGCAGACATAATAAAACGAAATAAGTAACAATGACAAACAATCCAGCACATTCTTTATTTACGGTACTTTAGATGCAACTTTTACTGACAGTTTTGTAGCTTTTCCCCAATAAATAAATGGACAAGTATAATATTTTTGTCTCATTTGTTTAACTGGGTTCTCTTTATCTACTTTTAGGACTTGTATGAAAATCTGATGATGTTTTAGGTCATATTTATGCAGAAATCTAGAAAATTCTAAAGGGTTCACAAACTTTCAAGCACCACTGTATGCTTTGACTTCAGTTAGATACAGTCATTATGCCTTAATTGGCAAATTCTGTCTTGAAATAGTGTGGTAACTGGATGTCACTGTTGGTGCATATTGATCCTGGAGGGAACTGTTACACTCAATCAGAAAAGGCTTTATTAAATAAGGCTCACTTTTCTTATATCCTCCTCAGACTTCATGTCACAGTAACTGACCATTCAGAGGTGAATAAAGCACACAGGTTCTACAGCATCACCCTTCATCTGTTTTGATCTTTTTTTCAGGTCGTAGGGCTCGGTAACCCTGGCATGAATGGCTCACGACACAGCGTTGGCATGGCTGCGATTGAAGCTCTGGCACAGCATTTAGGAGTGTCTGATCAGTGGCGATCAGACAGACAGGTGTCAGGAGAGGTCGTTGTTTCCGACTACAACAACACACAACTGGTGCTTCTCCGACCAAAACTGCTCATGAACGTCAATGGAGTGAGTGTAGCAAAGGCAGGTTAGTGAGATCAGATAACATAAGATACCCGTCATCTGTATTGCATGAGCTAATGATGCATGTGTTGCATGAGTTAACGTAAGATAGGAATTTATAAGTCAAACTCCAGTTATCCTTCTACGGCAGTACCTCAATTCTCGTCCTTAATTCATTCCAGGAGGCTTGTCAAGAACCGAAAACGAGTACCGAGCAAATCTTTCCCATAAGGAATAATGTAAATTGAATGAATCCTTTCCAGACCCCCAGAAAATCCACACTGTATGAGGCATTACATGCATTAATGGAGTTGTATTGTACAGGTGCTCCCTGATTTATGATGGAGATATGTTCCGACAAATCCATCATAAGTTAAATTTATCAGGAACTGAGAAGTTTAACAAGTGTTTGATATCATAGCGGTGCCTATAATAAAGTAATGATAAGCAAGTTCATGTTTATAACACTTACATTAACCTACAGCTGGCCAAAATCATTAACATAAAGCTTTTTTTATAATAAAGTGTTGAAATCTCATGTAATTTAGTGAGTAATGGATTGAAAGTGAAAAGAAAAAGCTGAACACTTACTCTACTGGTGAACTCGGGGTGCTAGCATATATGCTAAGCTAACTGCAGCCTGTGTTCTGGAGCACTTAGTTTGTGTTTGCCTTTCCCTTTCCATTTTTGTCTTATAATTAACCTTTCTAGGCTCCATGGAGACTTGTTAGCACTTAGAATACAGTACTGTAGATGTAAAAAAGAAAGAAAAACACGCAAAAAAATGTGGCTTGACATGCAGTACAAGTTTGAGTGCCCCGAGTACTGAGCAAATGACGAGAACCGAGACAAATTTCTCTAGTCAAAATGCATCAAGAACCGAATTAGTCGAGAACTGAGGTACCACTGTATTATGTATGATGGATTTTTTTCCCCTAAACCTCTTTCTGGAGCTCTAACCTGCTGTAGCAAACAGGGAAAATAACAGAAGTAGATGGTTTCCAGAATGGCTTCTTACCTCTACCTACACCCTCCCTTAATTTTAATTTTATTCAGTTAACTATGAGCTTATTGTTGTTGAACTTATGTTTTCACTTAGTGCTAAAAGAAACATCTGTCAGAGAGTTGAGACTATGCCCACTCATGCACATGCGCATGTGGTAGTACAAGTGAAGGAGACCCTGCTTTTTAAGAAGCAAAGGCCCTCCTGGTCTGCAGATAACAGACATGTTTATGTTTGTTTTGTTAGTTATGTGGATAAAGGTAGGGATTTCCTATAGTATTTAAACAATACTGTAAATAAGGGTCTTGTTATCTGAATTTTCATCATCATTTGTGTTGGAGCTTGGTGGATTGGGGTTCCAGGACCTCTAAGCTGAGCTCTGGCAATTCTGCATAACCAAAAGATAAGGATGAATAGGGCTACAATGCATTCAAAAAGTCTTCATACCCTTTCACATTTTGTTGTGTTGAGGCCTTGTGCTGAAATAAAATACAAATCAAGCTTTCCTCATCAGTCTGCGGGGAAAAACAAACATTTCACATGGACATAAGTAGTCAGACCCTTTGCTTTGAAACTTGAAATTTAGCTGTGGAGTCCTCCCATTTTTTGATCGTCTTTGCAATGTGTCTACATCTTGGTCATTTATTTATTGAGGAAAATGATCCAATATTACATATTAGTGAGTGGCAAAAGTATGTGAACCTTTGCTTTCACCATCTGGTGTGACCTGGTTCATTTTGGAGAGCAGTGGCTTTCTCCTTGCAACCCTGAAATGCACACCATTGTTGCTCAGTGTTCTTCTGATGGTGGACTCATGAACATTAACATTAGCCAATGTGAGAGAGGCCTTCAGTTGCTTAGAAGTTACCCTGGGGTCCTTTGTGACCTCGCCAACTATTACACACCTTGCTCTTGGAGTGATCTTTGTTGGTTCGACCACTCCTGGGGAGGGTAACAATGGTCTTGAATTTCCTCCATTTGTACACAATCTGTCTGACTGTGGATTGGTGGCGTCCAAACTCTTTAGTGATGGTTTTGTAACCTTTTACAGCCTGATGAGCATCAACAACTCTTTTTCTGAGGTCCACAGAAATCTCCTTTGTTCCTGCCATGATACACTTCCACAAACATGTGTTGTGAAGAGCAGACTTTGATAGATTTCCTGTTCTTTAAATAAAACAGGGTGGTTGCCCACTCACACCTGATTGTCATCCCAATGATTGAAAACACCTGACTCTAATTTCACCTTCAAATTAACTGCTAATCCTAGAGGTTCACATACTTTTTGCCACTCACTAATATGTAATGTTGGATCATTTTCCTCAATAAAATAAATGACCAAGTATAATATTTTTGTCTCATTTGTTTAACTGGGTTCTCTTTATCTACTTTTAGGACTTGTGTGAAAATCTGATGATGTTTTAGGTCATATTTATGCAGAAAAATAGAAAATTCTAAAGGGTTCACAAATTTTGTGAGCCACCATTATTTATTTTACTGTTCTGACATGCGTTCTGGGCCCTGCAGTTATTAACATAGTCCAAGTCGCTGTTATTATACAAATATATGTATATATTATGTCATAATATACAAATAAAATAGATATATTCAGATAATGAGGTCTGTATATGTGTGAATGCTTTATTATTATCATTATT
This sequence comes from Ancistrus triradiatus, assembly GCA_025084515.1. NCBI lineage: Eukaryota > Metazoa > Chordata > Actinopteri > Siluriformes > Loricariidae > Ancistrus > Ancistrus triradiatus. The sequence goes on along the minus strand of JAJAGP010001053.1, from coordinate 40,995 downwards.
GAAATATTATTACTTATATTTTTCAGCAAGCAAATATAGTGTTCGACCAGAGAACGTTGTCTTGGTTCATGACGAACTTGACAAACCACTTGGGAAGCTTGGCATCAAACATGGAGGGAGTGCAAGGTCAGAAACACCTTCAGTTCATGCCCGATTTATGGGCAGGTTACATTTCTAGCAAATGGAAAAGTCCAATGGCTACACACAGCCTCGTAAACGCACAAGAACAATTACTGTTCTAATTTCACAATCTTTTTCGGGTTTATATTTTTGTGAGTAATTCACAGTAAATGCATCTGGATGTGCAAAAGTAGCAGGATGCTGTTATAACTCTCAATCTCACCATTCTCATGTCTACCAATCAGACCTAATAGTCTTGAAATTATATCTTCGATGTCCTCTGACTTTTTAATGGTCACTATGGTTTATATCACGTGCGTTCTCTTTATGCACATCCAATAAGGTCCTTGATTTTGTTGAACACCAGAGGATACAATCATACATCATATAAGCCATACCTTCCTTCATATCTTTCTCATTATGGAGTAGTGGGGTCATTATGGAAACTGAAGGGATTTGGGATGTTTAAAGATATTTGTATAGCGCTTTTCACACACACAATTGATACAAAAAAAGGTGTTTGACAAACTGGGAATGCTAAGAGGGTCTCATTTTTAATTTAAGAAAGCACATAGTTATTTATATTTCTAGTTATTAAAATTCTTTTAATTGCAGGAGACTAAAGTATTTTTGTTTAAAGATGTATTCAAGTAATTTGCATTATTTTGCATTGTTTACACAGAAAAAGGAATGCCTTTTATTCATTGTTAAATCAATAATTGTGAGAAAATCGAATTGTGAACTCGGTATCGTATTGTATGAATTGTATCGTGAGCAGAGAGTATCGTTACACCCCTACTATGGTTAATAGTGTGTATTGTTCCAATTTGTTTGGAAGTTGCTCTATGTTTTATACTCTGTGTTTTATAACCTAATGCCGAATATTGTGTAGGTGCTGCTCACGCCCCAAGTCTCTGACCTAGCAAGACCTCCTCAAGGCCTCTGAAGGTGTTCTGTGGTGTCTGGCACCAAGACCTTAATAGCAGATTTTATGTCCTGTGAGTTGTGAGGTGGGACATCCATGTATTGGACTTGTTTGTCCAGCACATTCCACCTGTTCAGTTGGATTGAGATCTGGGGAATTTGGAGGCCAATCAAAACGTTTTACTACTTGTCATGTTCCCCAAGTCATTACTGAATAATTTTGGCAGCGTGGCACAGTGATTGCCATGAAGAGGTGTATTTGGTCTGCAATATTGCTACATTCATCCTCATGAATGCCAGGACCCAGGGTTAACAAGAGAACATCTCCCAGAGTGTCACACTGTCAGTGTTATGCAGTTCACCTGTCAGTAGTTTTAATGTTATGGCTGATTGTGTTTATATCTTCATAATGATTACATTTAGTCATTTAGTAGACACACATTTCTCCAGAGCGACGTACAACTAATAAAATTCAAACAATTGTTTACAAACAATATGTTACTTTCTGTCTAGTTTACACTAACCTCCATTATATGGCCATAATAATAACACATCCAGATAGACATGTCGGATTGCTGCAAAACTCGGCATGCAGTTCTGTCGCAGGCAGATATGTACAGTGGTGCTTGAAAGTTTGTGAACCCTTTAGAATTTATATATTTTTGCATAAATATGACCTAAAACATCATCAGATTTTATCATCAGTCCTAAAAGTAGATAAAGAGAATCCAGTTAAACAAATGAGACAAAAATATTATACTTGGTCATTTATTTATTGAGGAAAATGATCCAATATTACATATTAGTGAGTGGCAAAAGTATGTGAACCTTTGCTTTCAGTATCTGGTGTGACCCCCCTGTGCAGCAACAACTAAATGTTTCCTGTAGCTGTTGATCAGTCCTGCACACCGGCTTGGAGGAATTTTAGCCCATTCCTCCGTACAGAACAGCTTCAGCTCTGGGATGTTGGTGGGTTTCCTCACATTAACTGCTCGCTACAGGTCCTTCCACAACATTTCTTTTGGATTAAGGTCAGGACTTTGACTTGGTCATTCCAAAACATTAACTTTATTCTTCTTTAACCATTCTTTGGTAGATGACTTGTGTGCTTAGGGTCGTTGTCTTGCTGCATGACCCACCTTCTCTTGAGATTCAGTTCATGGACAGATGTCCTGACATTTTCCTTTAGAATTCTCTGATATAATTCAGAACTCATTGTTCCATCAATGATGGCAAGCCGTCCTGGCCCAGATGCAGAAAATCAGGCTCAAACCATGATACTACCACCACTATGTTTCACAGATGGGATGAAGTTCTTTTGATGGAATGCTGTGTTTTCCTTTCTCCAAACATAACGCTTTTCTTTTAAACCAAAAGTTCTATTTTGGTCTCATCCATCCACAAAAATTCTTCGAACTACAGATGAGCAGCAATGTTTTTATGGAGAGCAGTGACTTTCTCCTTGCAACCCTGCCATGCACACCATTGTTGTTCAGTGTTCTTCTGATGGTGGACTCATGAAAATGAACATTAGCCAATGTGAGAGAGGCCTGACTGTGGAGTCCAAACTCTTTAGAGATGGTTTTGTAACCTTTTCCAGCCTGATGAGCATCAGCAACTTTTTTCTGAGGTCCTCAGAAATCTCCTTTGTTTTTGTGCCATGATACACTTCCACAAACATGTGTTGTGAAGAGCAGACTTTGATAGATCCCAGTTCTTTAAATAAAACAGGGTACCCACTCACACTCATCCCATTGATTGAAAACACCTGACTCTAATTTCACCTTCAAATTAACTGCTAATCCTAGAGGTTCACATACTTTTGCCACTCACTAAGATTTAATATTGGATCATTTTCCTCAATAAATAAATGACCAAGTATAATATTTTTGTCTCATTTGATTAACTGGGTTGTTTTTATATACTTTTAGGACTTGTGTGAAAATCTGATGATGTTTTAGGTCATATATATGCAGAAATATAGAAAATTCTAAAGGGTTCACAAACTTTCAAGCACCAATGATTACAGGTGCTTCTTTCACTGCTTTGTAAAAAGGCTCTCAGAGGCTACTTTTGGGTAGTGTACCTCTTGTTGAGAGATCGTTGACTGCTTGACATGTCTCTATGACACATTTGCACCCAGCTGGCCATGTAGATCCTCCACACTCATAGTTTGCTGAAGCTGGTGTCCCAGCTGGTCACAAATGCTCGATTAGCAATAAATCTGGTGACCGGGCAGGTCAAGGAAGTGTTGCAATCTGGAGGAGACATCTCTGGGAAACCCTAGCTGTGTGTTATCCTGCTGCATAAAGTGCATAAAGCAAAGGTTTGTCAGCTTTGATGGAGAACTTGTCTGCCTTACAGAGAGTCTTGATCTGAACTCCACACCATCATACACCCCATGTGCTGCTACAACCGCCTTCACTCTCCTGAGAATGTTTTCCACTAGAAACACCATACAGATACCCATGTTATGATGCTGATGTTGGGTGTCCACAAACGTTTGGCTACAGTGGTCATGTATACATACTGGGGGTGTAACGATGCATTTTGACTCGATGTATCGCAATGCACAAATGTTACGACGTGCATCGTGGAGATGTGCGCTGACACCCGTTCTGTTTACTACGGCGTCAGATGCAAATTCATTTTTTAACACTAGAGGGCGACTCATATGTCATGCTCACACATGTAACTTTCAGTCTGCAGTTGGAAACTCGTTAAGTTAAATCTTTAGAAATTTAAAAAACGGAGTGTCACTTGGTATTTAATACATGGTGAATCTACAGTAGAACATTTTGTTTACAATTTTAATCCTCCATTTTTAGTCATTTCTGTTAATTACAGGGAACTAAAGTGTTTTTGTTTACAAACTTCAAGTATTCAAGAAACTGTGCATTGTTTTGTATTATTCACACTTCAGGAAAAAAGTATGAAATTCGAGTTGTGAACTCATTGAGTATCATGAATCGAGTGAGCAGTGTATCGTTACAGCCCTTATACATAGAGAGTTTTGTGTGTTATCACTTTTCTGTTATTGTTTTCTCGACAGGGGTCACAATGGTGTTCGATCCTGTATTGACTGCCTCCATACTGATGTAAATCTTAACATTTTTGTTACACATTTAATTTACTATAAATATGATACTGTCTCTGCATTCATCCTTTCACCTGTGCCACTTTGACAGGTTATGCCACGATTACGAATCGGCATTGGCCGACCAACAGGGAAAACGTCAGTGGACAGACATGTTTTGGGACGATTTTCTAAAGAAGAGCAGATCATCCTAAGCTCTGTCATGGAACAGACGGTGGAGCTTTTACTAGCACAGTTCACAGAACCTCAACTCCAAACCAGTCCAGCAGGGGGCAGGAGAGCATCACGCAAAAGTAAAGAGACGCCACTTTCTCCTCCTGCTGCTCTGGAGCCTGATGAAGGGCAACTGACCTGAGCACCGACAGCGCTGTTGATGATAGGACTTATTATTATGATTCTATATTATACTGAGTATTAGGTGTGTCTGGTATCAGATGGTTCTATTTATTGATACAATCCACGTTTTGTACATACCATTTGTGAACTTTTTATCTTTGTATGCAAAGAAATGTGTGAATCGGGATCATTGTTTAGATCCTCTGCTTTTTATTAACTGAAAGAAAATAACAGCAAGCTCCCACAAACACCACAGTAATACCCAAACTTATTTAAAGGGAAAAGGTCAGTATGGAATTAGGACCAGGAGCTGTAATATCAGTATTATGTTGAGCATTTTAAAAATTGTGATTGTTGTATTGCTAATAATTGGATAAGTGAAAGTTCAGTTTTGTTTGATTGTGCAGCAGGTTAATGGAGGAAACATCTGAAGAAACACACTGAAACAAATTTAGTATCTACAAGTCCAAATCAGAAAAAGTGGGGGTGGATTAAAAACATGCATTATTCCTTACATTTACTTTGATTTTTATTTTGTTGCAGACAGTATGAAAGTAAGACGTTTCATATTTTGTCTGGTCAACTTAATATCATTTGTTAATAAACATCCATTTTTGCATTTCAGGCCTGCAACTCATTCCAACAAAAGTTGGGACGGGAAGGTTAAGCCTAGTGATGAGGTAAAAATAAATAAATAATGACGTGATTTCAAACAGTTGATGTCAACAAGTGATTATAATCATGATTTGGTACAAAAGCAGTATCCACAAAAGGCTTAGAGGGGCAAAGATGGGCAGAGGATCTCCAGTTTATCAACAAATGTGTGAGAAAATGATTGAAACAGTGTTCCTCAAAGAAAGATTGGATGGGATTTGCATATTTCAGTCCTAACTTTTTTCCGATTTGGTTTGTGTTGCATTGTCTTGTTGAAAAATGCATGGACGTCCCTGGAAGAGATGCTGTTGTTGTTTTTACCTAGCTCTCAATACTTAAAGCAGCTGAAAGCAGCTGAAAGACACTGAAAGTAACCATTTTGAAGACTTTCTTTATTTCTGTAGTATAAAAAGCAGGTGACACAGAAGCCAAAATCTCTTTTGAAAATCTCTCAAAGATTTGAGAATACGCAGATGAAAGGAGACAAAAGTTAGCAAGTCAAGTCAGGCAACGGCTGTAATAAAACTGTTATTAAGTAATAATTAAAGATTAAATAATTATTGTGCATATACAACCCCTGGCAAAAAGTACGGAATCACCAGTCTTGGATGAGCACTCATTCAGACATTTCATTCTGTAAAACAAACTCAGATCAAAAACATGATACAATAATAAGGTCATTCCAAAGTGCAACTTGTTGGCTTTCAGGAACACTCAAGAAATGAAGAGAAAACATTGTGGAGTCAGTGAATGTTACTTTATTGACAAAGCACAGGGAAAAAAAATATGGAAATCAACTCAATTCTGAGGAAAAAAAAAAAGTATATGGAATCACTCAAATGGAGGTAGAAAATAAGGACACACCAGTCAAATTTCCTTCCCTAAATGGACAACTTGCCTCAGAGTAGTTCTGCTCGGTAGTCTGCAGTTAAAACACCTGCAGTCATAAAACCTTGGAGGGCAGCTGGACGAAGTGGAGTGGCAAGAACCATGGCTCCAACAAGAGAAATGTCTCTTGAAACAAAAGAGGATTGTGAAACTTCTTGAAGAAGGTAAATCTTCACGCATGGTTGCTAAAGATGTGGGCTGTTCACAGTCAGCTGTATCCAAGATATGGACCAAATATAAACAGCATGGAATGGTTGTTAAAGCCAAGCGTACTGGTAGACCAAGAAAGACATCAAAGCGTCAAGACAAACAACTTAAGGCCATTTGTCTTGAAAACCGAAAAAGTACTACACAGATGAAGCATAAATGGGAGGAAGCTGGAGCCAATGTATGTGACCGAACTGTTAGAAAGCGCCTAAAGGAAATGGGATTTCAATACAGAAAAGCTAAAAGAAAACAATCATTGATACCTAAACATAAAAGAACAAGACTGCAATGGGCTAAGGAGAGGCAATCATGGACTGTGGATGACTGGATGAAAGTTATCTTCAGTGATGAGTCAAGAATCTGCATTGGACAAGGTGATGATGCTGGAACTTTTGTTTGGTGCCGTTCCAGTGAGATTTATGAAGAGGCCTGCCTGAAGAAAACAACCAAATTGTCACAGTCCTTGATGATATGGGGCTGCATGTCAGGCAAAGGCACTGGGGAGATGACTGTGGTTAATTCTCCTTCGATGCACAAGTTTACATTGAGATTTTGGACAGTTTTCTCATCCCTTCAGTTGAACAGATGTTTGGAGGTGATGAAATAATTTTCCAAGATGACAATGCATCGTGCCATAGGGCAAAAACAGTGAAGGCATTCCTTGGAGAAAGACACATTCAGTCGATGTTATGGTCTGCAAATAGTCCAGATCTCAACCCAATTGAAAACCTGTGGTGGAAATTGAAAAAAAATGCAAAGCTGATCTGGCAACTGCTATCAAAGAGAGTTGGCAGCAAATTGATGCAGAATACTGTTTGTCACTCATCAAGTCCATGCCTCAGAGACTGAAAGCCGTTATAAAAGCCTAAGGTGGTGCAACTAAATACTAGTGATGTATTTTGAATGGTCTTTTGTTTATCTGTTTTTCATGATTCCATACTTTTTTCCTCAGAATTGAGTGATTCCATATTTTTTTCCCTGTGCTTGGTCAATAAAAGTAACATTCACTGACTTCCACAATGTTTTCTCTTCATTTCTTGAGTGTTCCTGAAAGCCAACAAGTTGCACTTTGGAATGACCTTATTATTGTATCATGTTTTTGATCTGAGTTTGTTTTACAGAATGAAATGTCTGAATGAGTGCTCATCCAAGACTGGTGATTCCATACTTTTTGCCAGGGGTTGTATACTTATTGGGGAATTGTTACCTATAAAATGAGTTTCATGGCAGCACAAGTGGTTTGTGCGGTCGCCTCACAGCTCCAGAGATCCCCGGTTCGATCCCGACCTCGAACTCTGCCTGTGTGGAGTTTGTATGTCCTCCCTGGGTATATGTGGGTTTCTTTCCACATTCCGAAGACATGCGTTAGGTTAATTGGTCACTCTAAATTGGCCTAGTGTCAATCTTGCTCCTGTTGCGAATGGCCAATGATCCTGATGTGACGTTAACTAAAAAACATCAACATTCACACTGGGACTGTGGTAACCTAGCAGGTTAAGGTACTGGACTATAGGTCCAGGGTTCAAATCCCACCTCTGCCAAGGTGCCACTGTTGGGTCCTTAACCCACAATTGCTTGGATTGTAAGACTGTGCCAATTGTAAGTCGCTCTAGATAAGGGCGTCGGCTAAATGACACAAATGTAAATATAAATAATTAACATTACATTTAAAGCTTGACTTGCCACCACACGGTGAGCAGGATGGTTAGAGATGCAAACATATCTTCAGGGCTTACAGCTGGAGATTTGCAGACAGATTTGTTGTCAGCAAGTCTGAGTAAAAGTGGTTCTACCTAGAAACATTACCCATCCTTCTTTTGGATCTGTAATGTTTCTAGGTAGAACCACTTCTACTCAAAGAACTATGAAGATTACTTGCTGCCCTAAGGATTATTTTCACCTAAACTATTCTTGTTCAGACACTATCTGAAGGGGTTCTACATGGAACACTTCCTGAAACATTCCATGTTCCTTTTCTGTTGTGGAATTGGACATAGAATCTTTCTGGTGCAGCGGTCCAATATGCTAGGACTGTTATTAGGCCTGGATTCAAGTCCCAGCAGTTTGAGTCCTGGCACTTCAGAGGGAGGTGAGGCCGGTCGGAGCATCATCCTCCAGTGCTGCAATGGCCTGCCGTTCTGTCCAGAGTACACGTACACTTGTGCTTTGTTCTCCAAGTATAAGTGGCAGATCTCCCACAACCCTGACCAGGAAAAACAGTGGCTCTGAAAAAGCATTCTGCACATGCTCACCAGCCACTTTACTAGGTACATCTTGCTAGTATTCGATAGGATGGCATTGGTTCAGCAAGATCCTGGAAACATTCCCCAGAGATTTTGGTCCATATTGACATGATAGTATCACACAGCTGGTGCAGATTTGTCGACTGCACATCCATGATGCAAATCTCCTGTTCCACCACATCCCAAAGGTGCTCTATTGACTTCAGATTAGCTCTGGTGACTCTGGAGCCATTTTAGTACTGTGAACTCATTGTCATGTTCAAGAAACCAATTTGAGATGATTTGAGCTGTGTGATATGGAGCATAGCAGATGGAACACTGTGGTCTTAAAGGGATGGACATGGTCAGCAACAAGTAGGCTGTGGAGTTTGAATTAGGCTTCATTGGTATTAAAGTGTTCCATGCAATTGTCTCCCACACCATTACAGCACAAAGGTAGGACAGATCCATGCTTTCAGGTTGTTTATGCCAAGTTCTGACCCTACAACCTTAATGTCACAGCAGCAATCAAGACTCATCAGACCAGGCTAGATTTTTAAGTTTTCTATTGTCCAATGTTGGTGAGCCCATGAGAACTGTAGCTTCCATCTTGAACCAGTCTGGCCATTCTCCTCTGACCTCTGTCATCGACAAGGGATTTTTGTCCAGAGATCTGCTCCTCACTGGATGTTTTCTTTTTTCAGACCATTCTCTGTAAACCCTAGAGATGCCTGTGTGTGACAATCCCAGTAGATCAGCAGTTTCTGAAATAGTCAAACCAGTCCGTCTAGCAACCACAACCATGGCACGTTCAAAGTCACTTAAATCACCTTTCTGATTTTCTGTTTGAACTTCAGCAGGTCGTCTTGACCCTGTCTACTTACCTAAATGAAGTGAGTTTATGCCATGTGATTGGTTGATTAGATATTTGCGTTAATGACCATAAATAAAAATACAGTTTAATGACTTATTTGCGAACATTGGGTTACAAATCCATTCCCAAACACCAGCAAAAACTTGCAACCTTACTATCTGTAGAAAACACTTCACACGTTATATCTAAATTACGTTTATTAATATTCTAAAGTTATTTTGGTACTTTAAGATTCCCCATTCAACAAATGGTTCTTCATCTCAAAATGTTTCTCCAATTACAGTGTCATCCTTTCTACATTATTTTTCCCAAGAACTGTTGTGTTTCTCTGCAAAGAGACGGTAAGTGTTCCCCAAAAAGACACAATAGGAAATGAAAAATCCCTTCGGGTGCAAAATGGATCTTTTTCTCCTGTAAAATAACCTCATGTTCCAAAACAGAGAATTCACTGGTTCTAATGATTCAACTGAGATGGTTGTAGATAGAGTTATGGGCCCACTTCAGTAATAAGTGGTATATGCAATACACAATGAGACACATTCATATAAAACAAGTTTAGTGGGAAGTCTTAGGAAATACTTTTTGTTTGTTTGTTGCAATTGTTCATTTTTTTATTTTTTAAGTCACTTTCTTAGAGCAGCACAGTAGTCTAGTGGTTAGCACTGTCACTTTACAGCTCCAAGATCCCCGATCCGATCCTGACCCCGGGTTCCACCTTTGTGGACTTTGCATGTTCTCCCCGTGTCCATGTGGGTTTACTCCAGGTACTCTGGTTTCCTCTCGCATTCCAAAGACGTATGTTACGTTAATTGGGTGTTTCCAAAGTACCCTTAGTGTGCCCTATGATGGATTGGTGCCTTGGATTAGGATTAGATTAAGTGGATAAGACAATGAATTAATGAAAGTCACTTTCTTACGGCAACGCGGTGGGACAGTGGTGAGCACGGTCACCTCACAGCTCCAGAGACCTTTGCTTGAATACCGGCCCAGCCACTGCCTGTGTGGAGTTTGCATGTTCTCCCTTTTGTCTGTGTGGGGTTCTTCTGCTTACTCCAGTTTTCTCTCAAGTTTCCTCCTGTGTTATGTCATCTGGCAACTGTGAAGTGTGTATGTGTGTGTGTGCATGTGTCCTGCAATAAGCTGGCACCCTGTCCAGGGTTGGGCCCAGCCTTGTGCTCTCTGCTGCCAGTTAACAGCCAGTGGCTCCCCGTGCCTGTGACCTCGAATTGGATTAAACAGGCATCCAATGTGGGTGAATGAATGACTTTGCTGCTCTAAAGGACCTCAAAATTACTTTCTAAATGGGAACTTGTGCTGACATTGGGTTCATAGGATCTTTCAAGGTTCCCCTACAGCAGGGTCTCATAATCTGTAGTCTAGCTACCAGGGGTAAAGCTGTTGACTTTACTTCATGCACTATGTCTTTTATCTTTGGTACATTTTCTGTGATTGTATCATTGGCTTTTGCCAAATTCACAAAGGAGTCCATTACCTTAGAAAGGTCAAGAACCACTGCCTTAAGGGGAGGACCTGAAGTAGTTGCTAGCTAATACCTTTTTTGAGTGTGCATTTCTTCTGTTGAGTAATCTGGGTGACTCTATACTTTGTTGTAGTAGTAGAAAGCGTAGACAACTGGGCCTATTCTTTAAACCTGGTTTTCCATGGTTTAGCTGATAAGCACTTGAGCTGATGAAACCTCTCAAATGTGGAATCCGTTTCCTTTGTTGGCCTGTTTCTATGTGATCTTGTAATACAAAGCATTTTTCTAAATGCAATACCTTTCTTCATGTTAACGCAGGCAAGAAAGGCCAGGTATTCAGCAGATGGAGAATTCTTTATATTCAAGTCAGTCAAATCAAGGCAAATGTATTTACATGGCACTTCATACAATATAATTGTTTCAAAGCAACCTTTCAGACATCTATAGTATGGTTTAAAAGTCTTAGGCCACCATTAGCAATGGTATAATGACCACATATAACATATTGTCAACAACTGGACCCAAAACTTTCAAACTTGGATTCGTCACTCCATAATACTCCACTGATCTTCATCCCAGTCGTTGTGAGCTTTAGCATATCTTAGTCTTTTCACCCTGTTCCCCTTCCAAAAAAGTGGTTTCTTGGCTGCTATGCTTGCAAAAAAAAACATTCCTGATCAAGCTTCTTCAGACTGTAGAAGGGTCAACTTGGCATCTTGATGAAGCTGCCAGACGCTGCTATTGCTCAAGTGTAAGGGGAGATCACACTGTGGTAGCCTAGTGGGTAAGGTACTGGACTATGGACCAGAAGGTCCAGGGTTCAAATCCCAGCTCTGCCAAGCTGCCACTGTTGGGTCCTTGAGCAAGACCCTTAACCCACAATTGCTTGGATTGTAAGACTGTACCAATTGTAAGTCGCTCTGGATAAGGGTGTCTGCTAAATGCTGTAAATGTAATGTAAATGTAAATGTAAACACTTGCCACTGTAGTCAAAAGTAAAAGTCAGATTTATTTCTGTAGTGATTTTTACAATGGAGCATTGTCTCAAAGCAGCTTTATAATTTTCTATTATCCAAGGCCAATCCCAAATTGAGCAAACACAGGGCAACAGTGGCAAAGAAAAACTCCCTAAACATTATAAGGAAAAAACCTTGAGAGGACCAAGACTCAAAAAGCGAGCCAACCTTCTTGGGTGGCCTAGATGTTGTATGTAGGAATTAAACCAAGTTATCTAATTAACATGTTTTATAGTAATAATTTAAATAAATAGCTAAATAAGTAGCGAACATATGTAAATGTAATATTCTGAAGAGTATATTAAAATAGAGAATATAAAACTCACATTCTAGCTTATAGAAACTGTTTTTCTGATTTATTTTTCCAGTTTTTTAATAATACATACACAATTCCTGTATTTTCTGGTTGTATTCTAATAAAGAGACAGAAAAATAATTGTATATGGTCATTATACCATTTCTAAACCAATGGTATATCTAATCTAATGGTGTTCTAATTCTATTGCTCAGTACTTTAGGTCCACAGCCCCCATAAACAAGCATAGGGTGACCATGGAAAGAAACCTTGGAAGGTTCCTCCTTATTTGTATTTTATTCACACAGCTATTTTTAATGCCAATACCAGTGTACCACTGGCGTGAAACTCAGCATGTTGGACCATGAGGGTATATTGTTCTCCTTTTTATTATTCTTTCACACAATTCTGCAATAAACCCGAACCACTTTACATACAGACAGGTTTGACACATCGTTGCGTAGATAATCACGCTGTGTGGAGTGCTCTCTAATTTTTAGTCAATCTGATTAACTATTTTGAATAGATTTAAGCTTAAAAATAAAAAATCTCCCATAGAAATGCACTGATGGAATGTTCAGATTCAAATTATAACTGACAAAATACAACTTTCAAACAAAAAAATTTTCACAGGCTCACAGCATCTGCGCACTTTCACCCCTCCTCCCTCACATAAATACACATATGTGCCCGAAAGTATTCGGACACTAACCCACATTCTTTCTACCTTCCACATTTCAAGCGCTGTTGTAGTCACTTCAGGAAATACAGCTCTAAATCAAGTTACTATTTTCAAACAGGTGTGGTCCATCAAAGACTAACAACAAATCTAATAAAACCCAAGATCAGACTTGTAAAGATCTCCCTTCACTAAGAGGGACAATAGTGCAGAAGAAAGGACTCACTTCTAAAAGAACTCTACTTATGATAGATCTCTTGCTTTCCCACTTGAAAAAAATTACATTCCCTTGAGCTTTTCTTTCGCACACACTTTCCCAGCTTCACTGAGTGGTCAGCAATGGTCAGATCAATCATTCTTGCACCAATCCTTGGCTCGGAGGTCAGAGGTCATGGGCCGGCTGGACACTGGGACAATAGGAAACTTCTAATTTATTCAGAAAAGAGTCTAGCAGGGTCTCGCTGGGGGCTTCACAGTTTAGCTAAACACAATTGCAAAGAAGCACACATACAAAATGAAACATAGCTACTTCATTCCCACGTTCTTTGAGTGAGATGAAATATTTGGCCATATTAAGCATGTAATGGCAGATAACCTGCTACTGAGTAAAGTTTTAGTCTCAGTGCTGTCAAATGATTCAAATTTATTGCAAGTAATCGCATTTGTTTTGTTGAGTTAATGGCGATTAGTCGCATTTTAACACAGAAATAGCTTTTCTATTAAAAAGCACTACACAGCAATACTGGTGACCATGACAAGCTTTAACAGAATGCATTTATTAGACGTAGTTTTTACTATTTTGTGCCACCATTTGCTTGTCATTGATTACACCATGTAACAATTTTCAAAAAAATTTTTGTTCCCAGTTGTTAAGTGTGTTTTCCTGATTGTTTGTACCCTAAATGAATAGAAAAAAGTTATTATTCCCTGTAAACTTTGCTTTTGTGGTCAGCACAATGATATTTTTGAAATTGATCTATTTTTAAGGATATTCGCCATATTTCAAGATACTTAAGAAGCTTCTGGAATTGTGAGAACTATCAAGAAGTTTCTAGAACTGTCCAGAATTATCTAGAACTTTGGGACTGTACAGAATTGTAGGTAGCTGTATAACTACAGTTATATAGGGCCACTATAGCCCTTCCTGAGAGACGGAGAGACATGATCTAATTGATTGGGATTGCATAGTAAGTGGGCAACAGCCATCACAGACAAAGGGGAATTGACCTAGACAGACAGGTGTGAATTCATTCTCTATCAGATTCTGATAACGACAGTATTCACACTTCACCCCACACCCATTACAGGAGGAGCTTAGGAAGGACCACTACTTTCAAATGTATATATTGTGTGTTACTCTGCTACCGGGTGATCAGTCTTGCTCTGCTGAATCCTCAGTACACTCTTGTACTTTGATACTGCATGGAATAAAGATTGACCATTTTTATCGAGTTTGGAGAGACGTCCTTTTTCCTTACAGTACACAGCAACTTAGTCAATTTAGATGGCATCAAGAGGTTGCATACATGCAGCAGACGCATTTTGCTATGTGTATGTGGCCATTTTATAAAGACGAGAGCGAAAAAGTACTCTGTGGAAGCATCTGCTAAGATGTGTGAGGCCTACAAAGCATACTTCGGCATGCCTGTTGGTTACCTGTTTCTATAATAAAAATTCATAATTTTCGTTGCCGTGGTCACAAAAGCGAAGTTTATGATGAATGTAAGCAATTTTTAATTTGTTTTAGACATAAGCAATTGGAATATAACATTAAAAAGCTGTGAACAAAACTTGTGTTACATAGTATTATTGCTGCAGTGAACTGTTGAGGGCGGAAAAGCTAGAAACAGAGAAATCCACTTACAAAGTCTTCTTGTACCCAAAGATAAAATCATGAAAAGATTTAAATGATTGACGTAAACTCAAGCTAACGTATGTCTGTGTGTTTAAAATGGTCCAAAATATCTTCTGTCTGTTTTTTTCTTCTTCAAAGATTAGTTGTTAGTTGGTAATCTGCTTCCAGGCTCATATTTTGGTCTGATCAAAGTGCTGATGTGAACCCTAGACAATATTTGATCTCACACAGGGGTGTTTCTAGACTACTTGCTGTACTAGGGCACACAATTTACAGGGGCACAGCAGTACCCCTCTCCTAGCCAATCAGGCGTAGGGCCACAGCTGTCCATATAACCTAAGCTTGTGTAACACTAAATTGGACATTACTCTGCCATGGATGAGAAATGAAGAACAAATTAACACTAAAGATTTTTTTTGTTAATTGCATTAACTAAACACATAGCTATACGTCAGACTGTGGTGGCTTAGCGGTTAGGGTACTGGACTATGAGCCAGAGGGTCCAGGGTTCAAATCCCACACCTGCCAAGCTGCCACTGTTGGGTCCTTGAGCAAGACCCTTAACCCACAATTGCTTGGATTGTAAGACTGTACCAATTGTAAGTCGCTCTGGATAAGGGCGTCTGCTAAATGCTGTAAATATAAATGTAAATGTAAGCTATGAGCCATCATTACCTTGCCTGCAGCATGGCTGGCATTTAAGTCTTTTTGGCTGTCCATTACTCCATGAGAAAAAAATGGATAAATGGCTCTGACTGAGTGTTAACCACTCCAGATATATGGGAAATGTAGTGCCTCTAGTGAATTTGCATGGCGTGTTCTGTAGTTCTGCTCAGCAAATTGACTCTTCACCCTCAGTAATTTCAGTGGGGCACGGCAACATTTTCCTGAGGTAAAAAAAAAAGAGTTTCTCTGATGACAAAACTGCACATGAAAACTAATTGGGAAACATTTTTCTATCTGAAGTCATTACCACTGAGTGGAATAGCACTGATTTTGCAATTTTGGGTCTGGAGCAGAGCTGACATCATTCCCACTTTACTGGGACACGTGCCCCACTAAAATGATGTTGGGAAAAAGTCACTTTTATCCTGAGCAGAACACCAGGACATGCTACGGAAATTCACTATAGGCAGTACATTTCCCATAATGCCCAAACAGCTTTCCAAACACTTAGACGCTTTTAGTCAAAGCCAGTTTCTTTCAGGTTTTCTCATAGAGTAATGGACACCCGCAAATATTTAAAAGAAAGTCAGTTTCTTTTAAATTCCCAGTTAACACTTTTAACACTGTTCTCTTTTCAATACAGGCAAGCATGACGAAATTCTTGTCCGTGGTAGTCATGTGCTCATTTTCCAAATTTGAAACATTTTTATGACCTCTGTGATTAACAGACTTATACAATGAGGCCAAAAGTCTGAGACCACTAGTGAAAATGCTTCTGTTTTGCTTTTTTCTTGTTTCTAATTACAGATCATATAATCAGCCAAAAAATACATAAATAAAAAGTTGAATCTTTGAAAAACATCTTTTTTCCAGAATTTAATATTATTTCCTTTGCTGCCCTTTTTACTGCAATGACAGCATGCACTCCAGCACATTTACAGCATTTAGCAGACGCCCTTATCCAGAGCGACTTACAATTGATACAGTCTTACAATCCAAGCAATTGTGGGTTAAGGGCCTTGCTCAAGGACCCAACAGTGGCAGCTTGGCAGAGGAGGGATTTGAACCCTGGACCTTTTGGTCCATAGTACAGTACCTTAACCGCTAGGCTACCACAGTCCCACTAGACTAGACAGGTTGGTGTTAAGTCTGATGATCCATCTTATCCCATGCATTACTTCGCAATATTCCAAAGAGCATCTTGTGCTGTCACTGTATGCTTGAGTTTCTATGTCTCCAAGTGCCCCCCAAAATGCTTGATGGGATTGGTTTAGGTCAGGTGCTGTGGAGGAAATCCTTGACAGTCAGCATTCCTTGTTCTTTGGTCTCCAAGTAGTTGTTGCAACTATGAGGTGTTTTGGACTATTATATTGTATTAAATCTAAGGTAATAAAAAGCATTATATTAAATTTGAGGGAAATGCAAAATTGAAGTTTTACTAGTGGTCTCTGACTTTTGGCCCTCACTGAATTTCGGCACATTATCTTGCACACATTTTAAAACATACTCGAAACAAAACAAAATTCCAAATGATCCAATAGTGTTAGGTCGCAGAATTTTACTGGCTTTGTTAATGCTGCAGAAAGTGTTTCCCCTGTAGATGGTGTGTAAGTATGGTTTTAAATGTGAAAAAAACAACACAACGTAATTAGTCTCAGATTTTTGCATGACAATGGGGGTGTTGGGCAGAAGGTATTCCATTAAGAACTGTGCAAAAAATGATTTATTACCTCTCATATTTTGTGTTTTATTTGCGTGCTCCATTCTTTTAGGCTACAAATTACACTTTTAACTTTCATTTAAAGCTCGTCAATGTGTGCTTGTAAAAACACTCCATTTAGAAAGTGTTAATGAACAACCCGCTTTGTGGTGGAGTGTCAGGTAATCCTTTTGTACCAGGGTGGGTTTTTTTCGGGCAGCAGAATGAGAGGCAAACGTCACCTCGGTGCACAATGCGTAATTGGCACTGAGTGTACAGTGCTGGATTGTAATTGCTGGGTGACTTTATGGGGCAGCTGCTGGCCTCGGTGAAACAGTTGCAGCTTCAGCCTTTCTTCCTCACAATGGCCATTTTAATGGGAGCTCTGGTGTCATTGAAATCTCCGTACCAAGAGAGCATAATCGCCTCTCTCTCTCTCCCTCCCCCTTCTCTCTCTCTCTCTCTCTCTCTCTCTCTTAAATGAGAACTGCCAGCCCGCTTGGCTCCTGTTGCTTTATTGGGGCTCTGATGTAACGAACCTCTGTCGGATCCACGCATTTCCACGGTGCTGTTGAACTCACTCGGACTATAACCTGGAACTTTCCTCAGCTTGCTTCTTCACCGGCCTGCTATTTCCACCCTCTCCAGACTGTAGCTTGATCTCTGAGGAACGATTTGTTTTCGGGTTTCCACGCTTCAAGGATTTTGGGGGGGAAATTGCGATGCTGGGAGAGGGAGCATCTTTAACAGGTGCAGAAATGGCGAACGGGCTCTCCGGTGCTATGCTAACTGCTAACCATGCTGCACCAAAAACACATGGATATCATCAGCACCGTGGACGCTTACCTTTGAATTAGCAGCATTAGTAGATTATACTTCAAAAAAAAGAGCGAATTAAACTCGTATTAACCGCATTCGCGAACCTACGGGAACGAATTTGCATGTGAATTCGATTCCAGCAATTGTTACGACTTAACCAAGAGCGGTCCGCCTCTGTTGGATTACGATTTAATTGCCAATTTAGCCCTAATACATTCGTACACTTCAGCAGGCTGATCAAATATTTCAGTGTTTTTTTTTTCTAGCAGCATTTCTGTCTTGCTGAAACAGGTCTGCACGATGCATTAGGCTACTAATTAAAGTCATTTCGTTACCAAACGAATATTAATGCATGAGCGAATTGTACATTCACGAAAAGACGAATTTAACAATGTTACCAAAAATGTTGCCGGTATCAGGTCGTGTCTGTAAGGCCTGTTATGGGCTACTTGTAGGCGATGAGGTGCTCATATTTCTTTCTGACCCTACAGCATGAGGAGGTTTGTGTGGTGCTTGGAGGTAATTCTGATGTTGTTCACACGAGCATCAGCTGCTGATTGTCCAAACGCAATTCTTGTGACATGTCGAGCTGCAAATCAAGAATTGTGCATGGACATCTGTTGCTGCTGCTTCACGCGCGTCTTTTCCACGAACTACCGTGTGGGATGGAGTCTGCAGAATTGATTTGTACCTCTTTAGTAACGATACAGCGTTTTTTAACGATGGTACAAAATGCACAGTTACTATCGCTCAAGCAGCTGTTTATGAATAGGAGAAAAACGACTTACTATTATAAATATCCGCAAAACAACCATGATGGAGGAAAACAAGATTAATTTGATAAATTAATTAGATCCCGATTTTTGTTAAAACGAGCACGAATGTCGTTGCTTAATGTTTGACATAAATATTCCGTCATAATACCATACAGTTTAACACGAAGTACATTTTTGGAAGGCTAAATTCATGTATTTCTTTTTTTAATGGATGAATGACAATCGTTTTGTATATAGGCCTAAATAAAATCGGTATCAATGTAATTATTTTAATGTGCTACATTATTTTAATCTAATTGTACGAAGCGCTTTATACTTCTACAAAACGGAATTAAGATGCAAGACCACCAACAGCAGAAGAAAGATTTTCAGCAGGGCTTTAGGTAAAGTTGTCGTTTATAAGTGTTGAATAGAGAGATAGAAGCAAAGCAGGCTAACAATGACATGCCGTATTAATCAAATTGGATTAAGGCGGGTTAGGGCTTAAATACACTTGTCAGTTCTTTTAAATTGAAACATAGTGTAACAAAACTAGACGCGTTTCCACGCCACAGCTAAAAGTGTTTTTTTTTTTCTATTAACATTCTTAAATTAATAGACAAAAAATATTTTTAAATAAGCAGAAATCGTATGTAACTCGTTTGCTTGAGTTTTTATGGAAAGTGTGCAATAATGTGACATTAAGAATAAAAAAAGCTCTTGTTTACTGAGATGCACTGAATGCTTCTTTATTTCATTAATGTGTTATGATTTTTTTTAATTGTCTGACGAGAAAAACATTTTTAAAAGTCTGCTTAACTTTAAAACATGATCTTACAATTTATTTACGAGCTTAAACCCTGGTTTAAAGAAGATAAACCATTTTTATCTTCTTAATAATGATAATGCATATGGATTTGGATTCACAATTACCTCATTTATTTTGTGAGCACTGAGCTGTGTTGCATTCTGGGAGGAAGTGTATCAAATATACAAAAAAAAAAAAAAAAACCTCAAACGTTTGGGGTTGGGGATATTAGGCAGTACTATTATCATTTTCATTTCCAGTGACATTTAAAATAAGTATTTATATGCTGCCTATACATTCCTTATCATGAACAGGTGAATGTACACATTTTTATCTACATTTTGAACCTATCTAAATGTTACATCATTCCCTTAAATCAAGGCTCAGGTCTTTAGACTTCTCCTTCATTTTACTCCTGGTGTAACTCAGCAGCTGGTTTTAAGGTAAAAATTAATGGCAGGAAAAAGACAATGAATTCAACCTGAGATTACCGGATTTATGTATTTCATTAGGATATTATTGGTACTAAATAGCTATATTCCCCATGTAAGATCAACAACTCTTAGTCTAGTCAAAGCAAGTCAAGTCAAATGTATTTATATAGAGCTTTTTATAATAGAGCATTGTCTCAAAGCAGCTTTATAACTATCTAAACCCACAGCCTGAACTGAGCAAGCCTAGGGCGACAGTGGAAAGGAAAAACTTCCTAAATGTTATTTGTAAGAAAGCTTGGGAGAACCAAGATTCAGAAAAGAACCCAACCTCCTTGGGCAGTCTAGATGTTATATATAAGAATTAAAGCAAGTTATCTAATTAATCTAATTATCTAATTAATAAGTTTACAGTAATGGTTGAAATAGAAACTAAATATAAAAATTAACAGATAAATAAAGTAAAATAGAATAAAATATCAAATAGAATACATAAGAAAATACAATATTATGAAGAATATAATATAGAGAACATAAAACTATAGAACATAAGACAATATATATATACATATATATATATATATATATATATATATTATTTATTATTATATATATATATATATATATATATATATATATATATATATATATATATATCTCAAATAATAAAAAATCTTAGGACACAACAGCAAAGTGGTTATAACGTTTAACAGTAAACACCTACTTAAATTTTAAGCTGAGCATTACACTTGAAGGATGTCATTGGGATCTCCATGACAAACATAATATTCCAAAATGTTCAGCCTGAAACTAGATCCCAAAGAAACTGCTAAAACTAAAGCCAAAATAAATTCAAATGAAATATAACATCTCTACAAGAATAGAACTACTAAAAGCATCACATAAACAGTGCTACAAACAAGCAACCCAAAACAAACACTAAGCTAAAATTAAATACAAGCTGAAAAATATAATATATAATGAATATTAAATATATAAATGACCTATTGATCACTGAAAAAGTGTAATTATATGAGCAATACTCAGTGGCCTAAATAGCTTACTATTTAATGTGCACTTTAATTGATTCTTTAACATTTCAGAAACACAAACTATATTAAAATGTTTACTGTATTATTGCATTTTGGCTTGTTGGCACAACAGCAATTAGCACAAGGACACCATTTTAATGCAAAGTCTTCATTTCATAAGGTAATTATATAATTTCATATAATAAGTATATATATATATATATATATATATATATACACTATTGTCTTTGTTTTATATTCTCAGTGTTATTATTCTCTGCACAATATTGGATTCATTATTCATAGTCTACATATTATTAAAATATAATAAATAAAATAAATGCTTTTTATTTTCATTTTTTTATTTGGCTTCTGTGTACTTTTACTATTACCAAAGCTTATTAATTAAGTAATTTAGTTTAATTCTTACATATGTCATCTAGGAGGATGGGTCCCTTTTTGAGTCTTGATCCTACCACGGTTTCTTCCTTATAATGTTTAGGGAGTTTTTCCTTGCCACTGTCATCCTAGGCTTGCTCAGTTGGAGCTGGAGGTCCTAGATATTTGTAAAGCTGCTTTGGAATAATGCTCTGTAGTAAAAAGTGCTATAGAAATACATTGGACTTGACTTGTGCAGCCACAAATATGCAAATAAATAGAAAACTGTTCAAATTTGTAAGAGCTTCAAAAGCTTAAAGCATTTATATAACTTTTTTCTATTTACAAACATGCAAAGCATTTGAAATGAGTACATATAGACAATTTGAGATGGGTATCTATGTATTTATTTTTCTTATTGTTGTGGGTGTTGTCAGGGTTTTGGGAGGCAAGCATGTAATGGGGTACCAGTTCATCATAGGGATGGGTTGGGGTCACTGCTGCAGCATCTCTCTCAGACACGGCTATATATTTTACTATGTAACACCGGACCCAGGAGGAAAGTTGTGGTATTCATGGTGGTGGGGTTGCAAACTGTCACCTTGCCACTCGAGCACTGTATAGTTTTTAAATGTCATTGTAATATGTATTATGTAATAGCCACTTATATGATAATAGGTTCATGTGTAGGTACCCTTACAGCTCACTGAAACAATTCTTCATTCCTCATGTAAAGCAATGAAATGAAATGCAGTTGTCTTGTGTGTACCTGCATGCCTTTGGTGTGTCATAAAGTGTAGCAAAGAAAGTGTGAAAAGGGACAAATTATTACTTACTCTACAACTCTAAAATGGCCTGGACAGATTTGCTGGTACCCCTAGAAAATATTATAAATAATTAGTTTATGGTGGTATTTAAAACCGTTTTCCATAATTGGTATCACGTCATCAGTCATTCAGTCTATCTGAATGGAGAAACATTCACACTACTGTTAGGTATCATCCATATGAGCCAGACATATAGGTATGTTTCCACAAAATCTAGTTTTAGGGGGCAAGCATGTTCCCTGATTTGTGGCACCAGTCCGTCATAGGTATGGGTAGAGGTCACTGCTGTAGCACCTCTCCCAGACATGGCTAAATATGCTTGTGTGGGTCTTCAGCCAAACCCTATTGGGGACAGATCTAGTTTGAGGACTGTGGTGTCCATGGCGGTGTGGCTACAAACCACCAGTTTGTTAACATGTTATTGTAGTACGTACAATGCATTCTGAAAGTCTTCAGACCCTTTTACCTTTTTACATTTTGTTTGAGACCTTGTGGTAAAAATGAGTTTTCCCCATCAATCTGCACTCAATACCCCAAACGCAAAAGTGAAAATTTAACAAATGTATTCAAAAGGAAAAACTAGAATTTTCTATGGACATGAGTATTCATACCCTTTGCTATGACACTTGAAGAGTCTTTCCGAATGCAGTGTATAAATAAAATCAAGCTCCTAGCCATGCAGTCTGCCTTTTCAAACATTAGTGAAGGACCGAGCAGCTGCATGCAACCCTTACATCCTCAACCTTACGAGTGGTGTAAAGCACGCCGCCATTGGACTCTGGAGCAGAGGAAACATGTTCTGTGGAGTGATGAATCACGCTTCTCCACCTGGCAGTCTGATGGATGAGCCTGGTTTTGGTGAATCCCTGGAGAACATTACCTTCTGCCAACTGTAAAGTTTGGTGGGGCAGGGAAAATGCTATGGTGTCGTTTTTTAGGAGTGGGCCTAAGCCTATGAGTTCCAGTGAAGGGCACAAATCAAGGTCCATAAAGGCATGATTGGGTGAGTTTGGATTCAGCACAGAGCCCTGACCTCAGCCCCATCGAACACCTTTTGGATGAACTAGAACAAAGATTACAAGCCAGACCGTTTCATCCAACACCAGTGTCTGACCTCAAAAATGCTCTTCTGGATGATTGTGCAATGGATGATCTTCCTAGAAGAGTGGAAGCTGTTATAGCTGCAAAGGGGGACCAACTCCATATTCATTCCTATGGGTTTAGAACGAGATGTCATAAAAGCTCCTATAGCGTAACGTTTAAGTGTTCCAAACTTTTGTAAATATAGTTTTTGTTTAAGGTAAAGGCCAGAAGACCATCTCCAAGCAGTTTGATATTCTTGTGACTACAGTTGCAACTATTATTAAGAAGTTTTAAGTCCATGGGACTGTTGCCAGCCTCCCTTGAGGAAAATTGACCCCGGAATGACTGTACAAATGGTACACAAAGACCAAAGGAAACTTCCAAAGAGATACAAGCTAAACTCCAAGTGTAAGGTACATCAGTGTATGACTACACCATCCTTCACTTCATGAGCATCAATGAGCTCCATGGAAGATGACCCAGGCAGACTCCACTATAGATATATATTTTTAAATCAGACTGGAATTTGCTAAAATGCATATTGAAAAGCCCCATTGCTTCTGAGAGAATGTTCTTCAGGCTCATAAGACAAAACTAGAGCTTTCTGTTGAGATACATCAGCTGTGTTTACACATGAAAAGAACACCATATGCACTGTTAAACATGGAGGAGCCTCAGTTGTTGTCTGCATCTGGCATGGTGTGCCTTCAGTGTGTTCAGAGGACGATGAAATCTCAAGACTGTCAAAGCATTTCTGAGCAAAATGTACTGCCCAAAGTCGGAAAGCTCTGTCGCCTTTGCAGGTTATGGGTCCATGATTAGGAAAAAGCACCCAAGAATGGCGAAGATAAAGCTTTTGGATGCCCAAAATTACATGCAAAACAGGGGTATTAATATGAAGTTTGCCCCCCACATTTGCTGCCACAACAGTCCTTGTAAGATGGCTTTATTCTAGAATTTTGGAACATGACTGTGATGTATGTTTTGGCATTCCAGTCCATTTTCAAGCGGTCTGATGGAGTTGAGGTAAAGGTTCTATGCAAGTCAGCCAAGTTTTCAATCAAATCTGGCAAATCAGTTCTCTGTAGACTTTGTTTAAGAACAGCAGGATGGATGCATGAATCCTATCGAACAGTCATGGAAAGAGCTGAAACCTGAGAGACTACAGAAATCTCTTGTTTGCAGCAATTGCCTCTAAAGATTGTGCAACAAAATACTAGGTTAAGGGTTCCATCATTTTTGACCATGCCATTTTCATTTGTTTGATTCCAAACACCAAAAACCTAAAGCAAAGTGGTTTTTTTTTGTTTTTTTACTAAATACGGAATAAACCATAATGGATGCCAGTTACTTCTGTCGGTCTATAGTTATTTCAAAGGAAATTGTGTGCTTCTTTTTTCATGGAGGGAACCAACAAATCAGTCCATGTCTGTATATGTACACAGTCACTGGCCACTAGGAATTGCTCAGCCATTGTACTTATTAAAGCAGCAGTGTTCTGTGTTCAGAAACTAAAAAACTAGAGGATGACCAAGCACAGTTTATGCATGAAACCAAGAGTTTATATCTGTACCCTTAAATATTAGTGTACACTGGGTTTTAAAACCCAATAACACTGATGCACACATACCAACACACAACAAAAGTACTGTCACCACTATGTCAGCGAACCTATGGTGCTGACATGGTCCATCACCCAATCATGTGGTCAGTGGACACATGTAGGGCTCCCTTTCTATTTATGGAAACACAATTAGCAAAACTGCCATTCATTTTTATCTTATGAAATTTAAATTGATTTCTTACAGTCACTTTTTCCCCCTCACTACTAGTAGACCTGTGCAGGTTTGAACCACCCCATACTGTCTAAACGCCCAACTTGAATCATTGCTGCTCTACTGCGGTGACAGTGGATGCTCTTATCAATGGAACTGTTTCTCCTAAAACCAAATGAGGTAATATATCATCTGGGGAGGGAAGAGTGACAAGATCAAATCTTTTTTTAGGAGTTTCTTTCAGGGGCAAAGGAGTATCAATCATTTTGGAAGTGAAGAGTAACCTGTTTTGACAGTTGTTTTCTCCAGTGTCCTCGAGAATCCCACATAACCTACTGACCATATCGAGGCCAAGGACATACAGGCTGCCCCTTACAGCCTCTTTCCCAGCATTTCCTCTTTCCTTAACCCTTTGTTTATCTATTGTCCTGGAGATTCCATTGGCACAAAGACCGTCCATTGTTGTGGTGAAAACAGAGAAATTCCCAGTGATTGCATGATTGATACTGTGGTAAATAGCATATGAAAAAATAATATTCATCTTTAAAACAGCTTCATGATCCATTGTAGTGTTGCTTTTTCGCATTGTCCATGATGTGCCAAATTGGATATATGTGGTGGTCTTCGAACATGTCAACATTTTGTCCTTCAGCAAAGCTTTGAGGAGAGGCAAGCAAAAGTTGCCTTTGCCAGCCGTCCCGAATGACTGCATCTCAGAAGGATTTCCCTCTTTGTGATGATGCTCCCTCGTCCGTGGGCCACACAGAGCCTCCTCCAGCCTGTGTCCCACCCCTCGGCTGGCCACTGGCTCTAAGATGACCCCGGCCATGTACATGAAAGCCCGATCAGTGCTGTGACCAGCCACATTTACAAGTGAAAGGGAGCTAATAATGGAGCGGTTAGGGAGAAAATGAGGAGACAGAGGGGGACTCACAGATGTTGAGGGGGAAGCTGTGGGCCATTGTTGTTTGGGGAGGCCGCTGGCGAGGTGCCTTTTTAAACCTGATTTGGGATGGAAGGGAGAGGTGTGTGAATGCTAGGGCCAGAGGCCAGAGGAGGACAGCCGTCCTGGAGAGCGTGTGAACCGGGGCATGGAGGTCAAACCAAGTGTGGAGAAGTGCAGGCGGGTCATGACGGTATTATGTTGGCCAGCTTTTTTTGTAAGGGCATTGCAACATTGGAAAATCCTTCCTTAAATGCTACCCTGAGGTGAAAGGGCATCCAGAGCGGGGTGCTACTCTCTGGTCTTCCTCTCTGTACATAAAGATGAGGACTGATGAAGTTGTCAGAGTGGGTATTATACTAGGCTTTTGTACGCAGGTGTAAATGGAGAGAAAAGCTAACTTGTAAGAACTTTATCCTCTGCTGAGAAACCTTTGTTTAGGTCCCACTATGAAAAACTTTAAGTCAGCCTATTTGGGCTCAAATGTCCATCTCATGAGACCACCACCACCACACACGATCTGACACCTCTTCATTTCCTGTTGAGAAACAAGTAATTTCCTGTGGCAGCATGCGAATGGGAATATCTAGAGAACTCTTTCACAACAAGAAATGAAATTATGGGATACTGCGTGCAGATTGATGAGGGAAAACCTGTTTTTTATTTTTGTTTATTTTAGCACAAGGCCTCAACATAAAATGTCACAAGACTTTGAATGTCTTTGAATCTAAATGCCACTTGTACAATGGTACTTCGGTTCTCATCATTAATTCGTCCCCGAAGGCTTGTTGAGAACCCGAAAACGATGACTACTACTTTTCCCCATAAGGAATAATGCAAATTGAATGAATCCGTTCCAGACCCACAGGAAATCCACACTGTATAAGGCATTATATGCATTAATGGAGGTTGTATTGTACAGGTGCTCCCTGATTTACGATAGGGATGGCTTTGATGGAAGACAAAGCCATCATAAGTTACATGTAACATGAACTGATAAGTTTAATATACAGTGGTGCTTGAAAGTTTGTGAACCCTTTAGAATTTTCCATATTGCTGCATAAATATGACCTAAAACATCATCAGATTTTCATACAAGTCCTAAAAGTAGATAGAGATAAACCCAATTAAACAAATTAGACAAAAATATTATACTTGGTCATTTATTTATTGAGGAAAATGATCCAATATTACATATTAATAAGTGGCAAATGTATGTGAACCTCTAGGATTAGCAGTTAATTTGAAGGGGAAATTAGAATCGGGTGGTAGTATCATGGTTTGGGCCTGTTTTGCTACATCTGGGCAGGACGGCTTGAGATCATTGATGGAACAATGAATTCTGAATTATATCAGAGAATTCTAAAGAAAAATGTCAGGACATCTGTCCATGAACTGAATCTCAAAAGAAGGTGGGTCATGCAGCAAGACAACGACCCTAAGCACAGAATTCGTTCCACCAAAGAATGGTTAAAGAAGAATAAAGTTAATGTTTTGGAATGGCCAAGTCAAAGTCCTGACCTTAATCCAATCGAAATGTTGTGGAAGCACCTGAAGCAAGCTGTTCTATACGGAGAAATGAAAACAATTACACTGAACTGCAGTTGGCCAAAATCATTAACATAAATAATAAAGTGTGGAAAAAAATCCCATGCAATTTAGTGAGTAATGGACTGAAAGTGAAAAGTGAAAGCAAAACACTTACTATATTGGCAAACTCAGGGGCGCTAGCATAGCTGCTAATGCTAACTGCTCAGTCTGAAAGACTCCTTTCGGTTGGCTGTATCATAAACCTTTATAGGACACGAAGACATATTTGCAGTAAGAATACAATACTGTAGATAAAAAACAAATATAAACACGATAAACAGCGCAGATCTTCATTGGGAAAGAGCTATTGTGAATCTGAATCACTGTGTACTGAATTTTAAATCGAGTTTCAGATGGAACGAGTCGGGCGGCTTGACTCATACAAGTTTAAGCAAGTGTGCAGAGTACCAAGCAAACAAGAGCTGAGACAAATTTTAATCAATTTGTCAAAATACGTCAAGAACTGAATTCAGTGAGTTTAGAGGTGGTCAAAAACCAAGGTACCACATTTTCTACAAGCAACCATATGGTAATATGCATCTAGCATCTCAGAATTAGAATACTGATCCACAACCAAATACACATCCGTTCTTACTATGGCCCTGACTTAATGGTATTTCGACTTACAACGGGAATCCGATAATAAACATAAATAAACATTCAGCAGAAACTGTACTC
Source organism: Ancistrus triradiatus (assembly GCA_025084515.1). Classification (NCBI taxonomy): domain Eukaryota; kingdom Metazoa; phylum Chordata; class Actinopteri; order Siluriformes; family Loricariidae; genus Ancistrus; species Ancistrus triradiatus. Next base: position 12,865 of record JAJAGP010001053.1, on the reverse strand, counting down.
TGAATTTTCCCGGGCAAGCGATATGCGATACGCAGTACTCTCTCTCCCTCTGATGAGGAAGTAGACAGTGGGTGGCGTAGGGAGTCACGTGGTGGCAGTGATAAGCAAAATGTAATAGGAATAAGGGAAAAAGTAGTGAGGAAAAGCCGAGGTTGCGCAATAATCACTTTGGTTTCACTTTCAATACAATATTCAATAAATTATGAGATACTCAATACTTTATTTTAAAATAAGCTTTATGTTTAATGATTTTGTCCAACTGTAGTTTAATACAATATTTTAAAGGTACACTGCACACTTGATACTCTAATGTTCTCGATTTGGAACGCTGTCACATGGCGGGAGTGAGGAGAGCTGGGAAATATAGTGAGGAAAAGTCGTGGTCACAGTTGTGTACAGTATCAAGCATGCATACGGAAAGCACCACACACACACACACACACACACACACAAACCAACCCTGGCCAAACAAAATGGTCATACACTCTAATATTTTGTTGGACTGCCTTTAACTTTCACTATGACACACATTCACTGTGGCATGATTTCCACAAGCTTCTGCAATCATTTTTTCCTCAAGATCTTGTATTGTCTCATGCTCCCTGAACCACTCTTTCACAATTTGAGCCCGATGAATCCTGGCATTTTCACCTTGGAATATGCCCGTGCCATCAAGGAAGAAAAAAAATCCATTGATGGAATAACCTGGTCCTTCAGTATATTCAGGCAGTCAGCTGACCTCATTCTTTGGGCACGTAACGTTGCTGAACCTAGACCTGACCAACTGCAGCAACCCCAGATCATAGCACAGCCCCCACAGGCTTGTACAGTAGGCACTAGGCATGATGGGTGCATCACTTCAGCCACCTCTCTTCTTACCCTGATGCACCCATCACTCTGGAACAGGGTAAATCTGGACTCATCAGGCCACATGACCTTCCATTGCTCCAGAGTCCAATCTTTATGCTCCCTAGCAAACTGAAGCAGTTTTTGCCAGTTAGTCTCACTGACAAGTGGTTTTCTTAAGGCTACACAGCTGTTAAGTCCCAGTCCCTTGAGTTCCCTTCGCATTGTGTGTGTGGAAATGCTCTTAGTTTCACTATTAAACATATCCCTGAGTTCTACTGTTGTTTTTCTATGATTTGATTTTCACCAAACGTTTAAGTGATCTCTGATCACGTTCATTCAAGATTTTTTTCCGACCACATTCCTTCCTCGAAGATGATGTTTTCCCCACTGTCCTTCCACTTTTCAATAACGTGTTGGAGAGTTCTTAACCCAATTTTAGTAATTTCAGCAATTTCCTTAGATGTTTTATCTGATTGATCCATGCCAATAATTTGACCCTACTGAAACAGATTAACATCTTTTCCACGACCACAGGATGTGTCTTTCGACATGGTTGTTTAACAAATGAGAAGCTACTCACTGCATCAGTTAGGGTTAACATTTACAGCATTTAGCAGACGCCCTTATCCAGAGTGACTTACAATTGGTACAATCTTACAATCCAAGCAATTGTGGGTTAAGGGTCTTGCTCAAGGGCCCAACAGTGGCAGTTTTGCAGAAGTGGGATTTGAACCCTGAATCCATAGTCTGGTACCTTAACTGCTAGGCTGCTAGCTGAAACAATCACCAATGTAGTAATTATCCGATGGGACGCTCTTACCTATCTCTCTCTCTCTCTCTCTCTCTCTCTCTCTCTCTCTCACACACACACACACACACCTTATGATGGATTTGTCAGAACATATCCCCATCATAAATTGGGAAACACCTGTACAGGTATGTACAGTTTAACTTCTGATCAACATCCATTTTCCTTTAATGTCCGAGGTCTTAAGAATTGTAATAAGAAATCCAAATCTGTCTTATATACACCTAACTCATGGCTGAATGACAGAAAACTAGTATGGGAAAACCCTTGCAACACCTGCTGACAGAAAAGGCAGAAAATGACAAGGTAAAGTTTCTTTCAATTTCAGTAAGTTTTTCAAGTTTTATAAAAGATACAAAGTTAAGACATACTGTTTTGTACAGTACTGTGCTTTTTTCCATATCGTGCATGATATGAAAAATTGTGTTTAATTTATATTAACAGTCCAAAGACATGCTTTAGGATAACTGATTACGCTAAAAGGACCGAGAGTGTGGCCTGAAATAAACTGGCGGCCTGTCTAGTGTCTTACGCCCTGTGCCGCCGCTGGGCACCGGCTCCCTGCGACCCTATCCAGGATTAAGCGGATGAGAAAGTGAATGAATGAAAATAACGCACTACGTTTAAAGTATCTGAACTACTATAGGACTATGGTAACAACGTCCATTTCTGTCAGCGTCCTATTTCACAGAAGGTAATGCAGGCATTAAACAGGACAGGCCTGTAAATATATGGGGTATAGTACATAGTATACAATACAGTATACAAAATACCTAGCCCTCCCCAGATTATTCCTGTACCCACCAAAGCCAGAGACATACGAGTTAGAAATCAAGTGAAACCATGAAAGAAGCAAAATTATACACCTGAAAAGTCCTGATATTAGAAAATATCAGGCAATTTAAAAAATGTATTGCCCTTTTTTAAACAAATAACAAAAGTAAGCTGGTTTTATGATATTTCAAGTATAATACTACATCTCACATACTGGAATTACGTTCTCAGATGCATTTCTAGTTGTATCCCAACACTGGATCACAAAAAACCAGTAACACTTTGTTTACATGAATATCCCTTCAGAGTGACCTTGTGGGTGCAGCATGGAGTGTGGATTCCACACACTTCTAACCTCCTGTTGCTGTCTGTGTGGGATTCCTCCCCCATCCCAAAAGAAACGTGCCAGTAGGTGAACTGGATCTTGCGTTTCCTAAACATTATGTAGTTTAACCATGATCATGCTGAAACAATTACAGAAGTTGGCAAACAGATGAGCCTCAGCCTCGAAATACAAACTGTGGCAATTGTGGCACACATCAATGCCAATCCACAGGATAACTGTGAAATTACTTATTATTGCAGTACTTTAAAATCACAAATCAGATTAAACGTAAAACTGAGAAATCAAACAGTTCAAAGGGTTAATACGTAATGAAATACAGTACTTCATTTCTTACATACAATATCAGTCAAAAGTAACAATGCAAGAAGACAGTTGTGGTTTAGTTTAGAAGTAGAGTTCAAGTCACAAGCTGCCAGTGTTGGATCGCTGAACTGTGCTTAACCTTAAACTGCTCAGCATAAGTATAAATAGTTCTGGATAAGGGAATCTGCCAAATGCTGCAAATGTAAGCTTTGACACACTTGACTAAGATGTTTTTCACAAATGTACCTTAGAAATGTGCTACAAGACACTATAAATAGGGGGTGTATGAATTAATTGCGTTTTAAAGTAAATAACCATGTTTAACGTTCCCCACCCAAAGCAGTTACATGTTAATTTTATGATAATTTACAGCTTTAAGGGACCTCACTATTAGCCTAACATGTAAACGTACACTGAAATGAAAAACTACCAATACAATTAAGAGAACAAGCATACTTTTGACTGATATTGCATTTCTTTCAGAATTTAAATAATTAAAGTCCTGATTTACAACAAGCTAGATAGCTAAAAGACTTAAAAGCTTGTATCCAGTCAGCTAAAAGCCAAAAAGCTGCTTCCTTTTAATTAAAATCATCTGCCAGCTCAGCTAACAGAAGTTACATGCATCTGCTACGAACATCAGCAGCAGCATCCTCCTCCACACTGGTCTTTAATTTTGGTACACTGATAGTTCCTCAGAAGCAAACCTCACCAGCGAGGTTCTTCACTGCTGTCTCTATAAAGACACGTTGATCCCCTCCACAAGCTCACTGTATTAAGAGCTCATGGACACCATGTTTGCAGGGGGGCAAGTTAGACATGGCAGTGTCCAGAACTACAGGCACGACTTTCAGGCCAGTTCATACCCAAGCGGAATGAACACAGATCTTTTAGGCTTGATGTTCTTAAGTGGTCACTGAGATTATTCCCCAGTCCTCAAACGAAGAGATTGACTTTAGCAGGTACAAGTTTGCATCCAGTGCTGGAGAAGTGTTGGCCATCCTGCGATGTGTAGGAAAGGGCACCACCTACTGCTGCTGCTACATCCCTGCGATGGCACTCGCCACGTTGGCACAGTTCCCGCCGGGCACAGCGCTCCACATGGCGCCGGCACAAGGGCAGAAAAGGCACAAAATGAGTTATTCGCTTCTCAGAGACTACTTTGGAGTGGTAGAATCCACCTAGGGAAAAAATATGTTTTAAAAAATGACTGACATGGCCTGAACTAATAAAACAGAAAACACAAGAGCCATGGGGCAAGTTCAGTAAAACCTTGACATACGAGTTTAATTCGTTGTGATCTAGCTTGTAACTTGATTGTATATCAAATCAAATTTTCTTATAGGAAAAAGGAAATGTTCCAAAATAAATGCGGAAAATAATCAAATGCAGCAACAACCATCTGACAAAGACAAGTGCTCAGCGAGAAAAAAAAATAAAGCAACTGAACGCTCGAACGCTTCCTCCTAGTGGCGGATGGTGTATTTTCTCTCACTCTTAACTCAAGATGTTTGCTTGCAACATAAACCAAAAAACTGACCAGGCGATGAGTCATATCTCAAAAAACTCATTAGTTGAGACACTTGTAAATCAAGGAACCACTGTATTCTGCAGCAATCATGAACAGCCTGATTTTATCAGCGATATACATGACTTGTTCTTCAATGAGCGCTGTCAAAACTAGCACGTCTAACACAGGAGAAGACTGAAATCTCCCATCAATACAAGACCTTGGAGGAAAAATGAATGCAACTCTGAACAGAACTGCTTCTGCAATGTCACAATCTTTATTTCTGTCCAGAGTTGCATTCATTTTCCCACCCAAGATCTTGTACTGATGATGGGAGACTTGGACCACTGTGCAAAGTCTTCTCCAGCACATCCCAAAGTTCTCAATGGGGTTCAGGTCTGGACTCTGGTGGCCAATCCATGTGTGAAAATGATGTCTCATGCTCCCTGAACCACTCTTTCCCAATTGACCCTTCTGAAACAGATGAACATCTTTTCCACGGCCACAGGATGTGTCTTTCAACATGGCTGTTTTACAAATGAGAAGCTACTCACTGCATCAGTTAGGGTTAAATAACTTGTTGCCAGCTGAAACATGATCACCAATGCAGTAATTATCTGATGAGGGGCTCTATTTTAAACTATTTGCTTAGTTAAATCCAGGTGGTGACCTTTTTTTGTCCAGGCAGTGTATTTTAACACTGCAGCAGAAGACCACACCAGGTGCCACTCCTGACAGCCAAGAACAGGCAACTGATACTACAATTTGCACAGGATCACCAAAATTGGTCAACGGGACTGTGGTAGCCTAGTAGTTAAGGTACTGGACTCTGGATCAGAAGGTTGAGGATTCAAATCCCACCTCTGCCAAGCTGCCACTGTTGGGTCCCTGAGCAAGACCCATAACCCACAATTGCTTGGATTGTAAGGCTGTACCAATTGTAAGTCGCTCTGGATAAGGGCGTCTGCTAAATGCTGGAAATGTAAACGGACGATTGGAGAAACACTGCCTAAGCTGATAAGTCTCGATTTCTGCACCGAAATTCGGATGGCAGGGTCAGAATTTGGAGTAAACAAGACGAAAGCATGGATCCACAGTTCAGGCTGCTGATGGTGGTGAGCATCGTTTGAACGTGACAGCCTACCTAAGTATTGTGGACCATGTCATCCCTTTATGACCACAGTGTACCATCTTCGGATGGCTACTTCCACCAGGAGAATGAGACATGTCACAAAGCTCCTCTCCAACTGGTTTCTTGAACATGACAGAAAGTTCACTTTACTCAAATCGCCTCTACAGCCATCAAATCTCAATCCAAAAGAGCAGCTCTGGGATGTGGTGGAACAGGAGACACCCATCATGGACATGCATCTGACAAATTTGCCTCAACTGTGCAATGCGGTCATTTCAATATGGACCAAACTCTCAGGAATGTAAACAGGAACTTGTTGTATCTCTGCCACAAAGAATTAAGGCAGTTCTGAACCTGGTACTAGCAAGCTTTGCCTAATAAAGTGGCCAGTGAGTGTATTAGTTTACTGTGTACAGATCTGTATGAAAGATCTGGAGAAATTTAGTGTATACTGCAGTTTGGTCGTGGTTTTGTCCTATTTTGCTTAAATACAGTTTCACATCTGTCCCTTAAAAACATTCAGTGAATTTGAAACAATACGAGGCAGGGACCATCTTGGCTACACCATGTGACATACTTACTGTTTTTATCATTGTATAAAGCAAGTGAAAGAGCCTCCTGAAGCTCCTCTAGCTGGATCTCCTCTCGGTCCTGCCCTGCCTGTAGATTCTCCAGAGTCACTTTGTTAATGACCTCCTGACCTGCAGTACTAGAACAAGGTTTCAAATCAGAAGCACAATATCCACAATGATGACTAACTACGGTAACTAAAATAAATATGAAATATGAAAATCTGCATCATTCCTCCTGGTTATTTGGGTAAATAGTGTGAATTACCTAATAAAAATAAAGATGGCCTTGCGGTAGTTGGTCTTGAAAACAACATGCGAAGGGCCGAGGAATGGTTCCAAAACATCGATCAGCCCTACAGGCATCTTCTCCATCTCATCAAAGATGAATACAGAGCGAGCACAGGCAGTGAGATTTCCTTCTACCCACCTCTTCAAATCTGACTGCACAGAAAAGCAACATGTAGACAAGTTAAAAGATACAAAAGAAACAAGAAAGGGTTCCTATTATAACAACATTTTTGGTATTCTTTAACACAGAATTAACGCAGATATTCTTTGGAAAGTGTCCCTGTAAATGACATGATTTTAACATTTCACTCTAGTAATGGATATGCACTGACGTGCCAAAAGTCACGGGACAGGAGCTAGTACGACCCCCTCTAGCCCAGTGAAGTGCAGCTACTTGACGTGGCATTGATTCCACATGTTTAGAGAAGACATCTGGTGATCTAGAGGGATCCTGAGCCATGCCATCTGAATAGCCAGCAACATCTCTGTGATATTCGAAGGATCTCTCCACCACATCCCATAAAAGCTTGGCTGGGCTCATGTCTGGCACAATGCATTATCCTGCTTGAATGTCCCATCACTGTGGGGGTACATCAAGTCCACGAAGGCCTACAAGTGGTCACCAAGCATAGCGAGAAACATAGCGAGCACCAGTCAATGATGGGTTTTAGGGCCACTGGACCCAACCCTCACCATGAGGACTCACCCAATAAAAGTATGGAGCCACCAGCAGCCTGCACAGTGCCCTCTTCACAACTGAGGTCCATGGTCCATGGCACAAACCCTACCATCAGCCCAAAACAAGTGGTATCGTGACTCATCAGACCATACCACATGTTGCCAGTCATCTAGAGTCCTGTTGGCAGCCTCAGGAGCCCAGATGAGGAACTGTGTCTGGAGTTGTGGTGTAACCAAAAGCACTCTGGTGGGTCTTCTGCTGCCATATCCCATGAAAGCTAAAGAACGCTGCAGTGACCCGCGGGACATGCCTGTGGGGCCTCCTGGTACTGAATATGAATGTGAACTTCCACCAGAGTCGCTTGTCTGTTTGCTCGGACAACACTAGCCAGACACTGCAAGTAACAAGTCAAGTCAGCTTTATTTCTATAGCGTTTCTATACCCTTATCTAATTAAAATGAAATATTATGAAGAGTATAATAAAATAGAGAATAAAAAAGCTATAGTGTATAAGCCAGTAGTGAAGAGAAAAATTGCATAGAATGCCATCATGTCAATTTGGACCAGATGTCTGAAGAATGTTTCCAGCACCTTGTTGAATCTATGCCATAAAGAATTAAGGCTGTTTTGAAGGGAGAAGGGGGTCCAACCCGGTACCCATTATATAATTATACCTTGTACAGGAGAATTTTGGTGCTCATTAAATAAACAAACAATCTCACATTACAGTTCTTAAATTTTCACCCAATCACAGGATAAAATTAAAATAGCATTAAAACAAAAACAATTAAGATGATACAATACCCTGTACTGTTTCACGCGGCCAGCGAGGGGAAAGTGAAGTGTTGGCACATACTGATGGACATGAGGGCTGCCCATGGCTGTGCCGTACAGGTGACGTGCCAGCATTGCGCTCACCATGCTCTTCCCAGTACCTGATGCCCCATGGAAGGACAGCACCAGTGGCCTATCTGGAGATTCCTTCTGCAGAAAACTCGTCACAGACTCGGACACAATGTCCTGTGCAAGATGCTGCCCATAAAGATTTTTATAAAGGTCCCATTCCAAGCCTGCAAGAATACCACAATAGCTCCATTAGGACAAGTCTATTTGTGTTAAAGCGCTTTGATCACTACCCTTTAAATTCTGTTTAAAAACAAAAAAACATGAGGCAGAAGCTCTAAGCAGCAGCACCTAAACTTTACTCATTCCATTTAAACACATATAGTGGGGGAAAAAAAAGTATTTAGTCAGCCACTGATTGGTGCAGGTTCTCCTACTAAGGACAGTCGGATGAGAGGGGTCTCGAATTTTCATCTGGTACACTCAACTATGAAAAAATCCAGGAAATCACATTGTAGATTTTAAAGAATTTCATTGTAAATCATGGTGAAAATAGTATTTGGTTCACCCACAAACAGCAGGATTTCTGGGTCCTCCACAGACCTGTACCTTCTTTAAGAAGCTCTTCTGTCCTCCACTCACCTGTAATTCCTGTAATTAATGGCACCTGGTAAATGACCTCGTTCATCTGTATAAAATACACCTGTCCACAGCCTCAAACAGTCAGACTCCAAACTCACCATGGGCAAGACCAAAGAGCTGTCCGAAGACCCAGGTAGAAAACGTAGACCTGCACCATGCTGGGAAGAGTGATCTACATAGGCAAGCAGGTTGGTGTGAATAAATCACCTGTGAGCAAATTGTAAGAAAATGGGATCTCATTCCGTGGGGTCCCAAATGATCATGACAACGTGAGCAAAAATCCCAGACTCACGAAGTGACCTGAGGAATGACCTGCAGAGAGCTGGGACAAAGTAACAAAGGCACCATCAGTACACACTATGCCGAGGAGACCAGATACTGCAGTGCCAGGTGTGTCCCTGGCTTTAAGGCCAGTACATGTCCGGCCCGTCTGAAGTTTTCCAGAAGCATATTGATGATCCAGAAGAGGATTGGAGATATCAAATGGTGGTCAGATTAAACCAAAATAGAACTTTTTGGGAAAACTCAACTCGTTCGTGTTTGGAGAAGAAGAATTCTGATTTTGCCCATACTACTGTGAAGCCATGGGGGATGAAAAACCTCATGCTTTGGGGCTGTTTTTCTGCATAGGGACAGGACCTACTGATCCGTGTTGAAGGGCAGAATGAACCGGGCCATGTAAATCGTGAGAGTTTAAGCCATAAACCTCCTTCCATCATTGAGACATTGAAGATGGAACGTGGCTTGGTCTTCCAGCATGACAATGATCCCAAACACACCGCTCGGGCAACGAAGGAGTGGCTCCGTAAAAAGCATTACAAGGTCCTGGAGTGGCCTAGCCAGTCTCCAGACCTCAACCCCATAGATAATTTGTGGAGGGAGTTGAAAGTCCATGTTGCCCAGCGACAGCCCCAAAGCATCACTGCTCTAGAGGAGATCTGCAAGGAGGAATGGGCCAAAATACCAGCTACAGTGTGTGCAAACCTGGTGAAGACTTACAGGAAACGTTTGACCTCTGTCATTGCCAACAAAGGTTATGTTACAAAGTACTGAGTTGAACTTTTGTTATTGACCAAATACTTACTTTCCACCATCATTTACAATTAAATTCTTAAAAAATCCTACAATGTGATTTCCTGGAATTTGTTTCTCATTTTTTCTCTCATAGTTGAAGTATACATATGATGAAAATTACAGACCTCTCTCATCTTTCTAAGTAGAAGAACTTGCACAATCAGTGGCTGACTAAATACTTTTTGGCCCAACTGTAATTTAGTGTTAATTCCACAGAAAGCGGAAAAGGCTTGTTCCTGCTTTGTGCCCTATGCCGCCGGCTAGGCACCGGCTCTCCCGGAACCAGTGCAGGACTAAGCTCTTAAGAAATTGAATGAATGAATGAATGAGTAATGTTATAAAGAACAAGCACAGCAGCCTGCGCGTGTGTACAAACAGAAGTGCTATTCATTGCCTCCAATAAAACTATGGTAAACAGAAAAAATTAAATGTTAATTAAGCTACTTAATTTGTCTAATGTTTTCAATTATCTCTCAACTAGACCAAGCATATTTAATAACAGCTGTTCTCTTGCTAAAATGAGATGAAGGATGCGAGAAAGCCTTAAATGTAATATTCAAATAAATTCCAAGACGTAACATTTCTGTAAAGCACTTAACTGATCCATGTTAATTTGATAGTTTTGTTAGGTTGATGAACTTTGAGACCTAAAGAGTTCATACTCAGTCTGAAATAAATGGTACTGAGTAGAGATGCACTGAATTTTCAGTCACCAAACATTTTCGTCAAAACAAAAACAACAACAACAAAAAATAAAACCCACACTGGAGCAAAGAGCAGAGACAAACACAGAGAGAACTTAAATAACAAAGGCTTATACTAGGAAAGCGTCTGTTAGAGGTGTGTAACATTGTCAACAATACCTTATTTGTTGTTTAACAATGTATGAGCTGCCATTATCAAGTATGTCAGTCACTTTGCAGAAAACAGTCAAAAGCACGCTTCATGAGAATTCGAACTCCAAATTGCAAAATACAAAACTGCAACATTGGGTTCCTCATTCTAACACACAAACATTGCTGTCCTCCATTCCTTTTTGCTACAGTATTATTACCTACTGGTGAAAGATTGCATAACTCAATCTCATAATGTTACTCTTAATATATGGTTTATCTCCAAGAATTATAAAAATGTAACACATTACTTTATTCTCAAATTACTGTGACTGTTCCCTGCTGAAAAACCAGCAACGACCACCATATGCTGTGTTTTGGACACATTGGAATTGCTGGTTAAGCAGCAACACATTCATTCATTCACAGCATTTAGCAGAGGCCCTTATCCAGAGAGACTTACAGTTGATACAAGTTTTTTGACCAAGTTACCAGCAATTGACCTTACAAGCAATTGTGGGTTAAGGGTCTTGCTCAAGGACCCAACATTGGCAGCTTGGCAGAGGTGGGATTTGAACCCTGGACCTTCTGGTCCAGAGTCTAGTACCTTAACCGCTAGGCTACCACAGTCCCAAGACCAGCAATTAACCAAGTTGGAAACATGGAACTTGTATGGTCCTGCTAATTAACCAGCAGATTACAAAAACACAACATATGCAGTTCTTTGTTGTTGTTGTGTTTTTGTTTGTTAGTTTGTTATCAGAGTTATCTGGTAATTTCACAACATTTTCACACATTACTCTGGAATTATTTGAGAATTTGCATATGAAGGCTGTGTTGTGTGCACCAGGCTTTAGGGCACTTTCAGCAGTCAACAACATCTGCCCCAGCAGCTTTCTATTCTTTAGGACTGGAAACCGCTCGAAGACTCCTTTAAAAGGTGAAGTTTTTAGATGTAGGTTTACTCGCTCTTTATTAACGTTACCGTTCATCTATGTTTTTTATTATTAGCCACGGTAGTCCCCTGGCTAACGGTAAGAATGTCATATAACTCACAATGTTAGAACTGAACGGACATTTACACTTTTCTAGAAGCTTACATAATACAAGCTTTAAAATACATATACCTAACAATACTGGACGGTCTATATCGTTAGCTGGCGTAATATTGACTACGTTGTCTTAAACAGCACACTCTCGTACTAAGCAGTACGTCTGAACTGTAAGAGCCAGCATTACTGGTAAACTAATTTGACATACTGTGTAGTATGGTAGTACGTACTAAACACTGGAAGCATACGTTAGCTAGTTAGCTGCTAACAAATTATAATAATAGTTATTGTACTCACCCTGTATGTTTGGCTTAAAGTCGCACTCACAGCTGTCAGATATCGTGCAATATATGGTCTTCATTTCAAAACTACTAACCAAGGCTATACAATATAGTAACAAAAATTGAAACAACATGCTAATAGCTCTGGTACGCCTCAGTACCATAGCGAGGTGGAGGAGTAATTACTTCATACAGCCGCTAGAGGCCGCAAGTTTACCCATTTTATTTTTAAGTATAACCAAAAGCGTTCACGTGTTCAAACTATAAAACATTTTTTAATTTTTAATCATTATTATATGTATTATCATGTAAGTCTTCTGCGTCAGATAAGTCTTCTGCGTCAGAGCTTTATAAAAGAAAGTACATTAAATAAGACATGTTAGAACCTAATACACCATTGCTAAACACAAACTAGAACAGACCAGCATATGTTGTGTTTCAGACACTGGTATGCTGATCCTCTAACTTTACCAGCAAGACCATGCGTGTTCACCAGCTAAACCAGCACCATACCAGCACTAACCAGCACTGGACCAACGTTGAACCTGGGTGGACTTGTTTTATGAGCAGCACAGTAGCATCCTAACCACAACATGCTGGGAGAGCTAAAGGTCCATCTTTAAAGTATCTATGATTCAATTTATCAGTTGAGATCGCACTGTCATTCAATACACAGACATTTCTGTACAGTAGCTTTACAGAAATTAAGACCTAGACAATAAATGAGAAGCCAGATGATGTATTGGCTTGGAAATACACTTCTTCTTCTTCTTCTTTCGGCTTCTCCCTTTATCAGGGGTCACCACAGCGAGTTAAACGTTTCCACCTCACCCTGTCCTCCACGTCCTCTACTCTCACCCCAACTCCCTGCATATCTTC
>JAJAGP010001052.1:197529-242858 GCA_025084515.1 Ancistrus triradiatus | reverse complement strand
AACAAACTCCTGAGGCACCTCCCCAAGCCGGGCACGGATGTTGGCGAGCCACCGTCCTTCGGTGGGCTCGCGGCCTGAGCCAGTAGCTGCTGTCTCCATGTCGGTGGATTCAACTGTAACGCCGGGTGGCGGATGAGAAGCAGGAGACATACGCAAGCCAGTGAGAACAGAGTGAGGTTTATGTAGTGAGGGAAATGACGAGTGAAATGAAGACCAGGTGCGCGTGATTAGCAGGTGCAGCGAGCCGGGAGGCCGGCGGGCGTGACAATATCATAACAGTCAACTTATTCAAAGTATTCATTTTTAACTATTGTTTTTGAACAAATGCAAAAGGATTACCGATAACATTTCATAAAATTCTAACTATGGGAAGCATGAAATATGTTAATTTTATTCAACAAAATTATGAAAAGTCCGAAACGTGTAATTTGCACATGAAAAGTTTTGATTGTTATTAATTAAATAATTACTTCATTATTAAATAATTACTGGATACATTTTCCAAGGTAATCTGGCATACCAACTCGTGCTCCTTCACCAGTGTACTCGTACCACAGTTTGAGAACCATTGCATTAGCATATACACTAAATATATGAACTGGCATAAAGTACAGATATGAGTGAGGCTCTTGGCATTATTTAGTTTAGTAAACAGAGTCATTGTAGGTTCTTGACATGGAATCCCCAGTCAACAGGAGGAGGGGACAGGGAGTTAGGGTAAGGGGACTGGAACTGGTGACACAAGAATACCTCGGAGAGTTAAGAATTGATTAGTGTAGCTGCTACCGCTCGTGAAACGATTTCTTTAATGTGGCCAAGTTGAATTTAAAAAAAAAATGGAGAAATTACCTTATTTAGGTTTAAATATTTTAAAGTAGTTTTGCTAGCAAGACAAGTCTTGCAGAATTCTACCCAACCATGTATTTGGGCTAGTTTCACAGCTGAGGGTTACTGTCCTTGCTGAGGACCCCAGTAGTAGCTCTGTCAGTCAATATCCGTATTTTAATCATGACACTGCATGACGTATGCAACCAATAATGTTCTAGCAGAATTTAATATTGAAATAAATACTTTACTCAAATGGTAGCAGTAAAAAGCATTTTCGCATCAACAAAGAAAGCAATACATATATCATCTGCCTTCTAACAAGACGTTAAAAAGTAACATATGTTAATTGAGTTGGTGGAGTGACCATATTGAATTGAACTCTTGAAACTGTTAGCTAAAAGAAAGCTGATTATTTAGCTGCAGACAATTAGGTTGCATGCTGTTGCTTTGTGTCATCACCAGACAGATACTTGTTTCAAAGTGTGAGATGAGGATGTGTCCTTGGCTTCAGGTCCAGCTATTTGCATTCTGCTATGTGGGTGTGTGTGGTCTCAGTTAATAAATTTTCCCATGGTGCCTGACTTAATGTTCTTTTCACTATTCCTCAGAGGGTGTAAATGAATGTCACTGCCTGAGGACAGAGTTTCTCTGTCATGATGCTGGCACTGCTGCATGATGATGTCTTAGTCACAGTTAGAAGAGTACTAGAGAGTCTGTCTTCCACAAGAGAAATGAGTCCTGTGTAGGAGTTAAGGCGGCATTTTTGCAGAGGCAACATTTCTTACCCTAGCTTTGATGAAAGGCTGGGGTAGTGATATGTACCAGTCTTCCCATAAATGGTCTAAAGCGAGTGGAAACATCCAGACAGAACAGCTAAGATTGTGTATCCAATTGACCTGTACCTCAGGTCTCATGAATGCCCTTACATCAGAATTTCCACTGTGTGAAAAGATCAGTAGAATTATTAAACAAAAATTTAACAGATACAAATATACACACACATGCACTCTAGCATACACATAACCCCACCTATGAACGAACTCTCCACACCGTGAGATTGGATGTTAAGCACTTCTGAATCACCATCACCAGCCTTGACAAGGGGTTCTCCGAAACTTCGTGGAACTAAAGAATGAGCCACACTAGTGCTGGGCGATATACCGGTTCAACCGGTACACCAGTGTTCATTTCCCGTCAGGTATGCATTTTTCATATACCTCCATTCCAGTGCATAGCAGAACAGCTCTAACAAACAGGCACCAAGTTATATAATATTTTTCGCCACTATGCAGGCTGCTGAGCTCTGAGTAGAACTACATCACCAAACAGCATGCTGGGTAAAGCTCGCTAGCCATGTAGCATAATATACACCATAGCCTAGAAACAGTCTGTTGACAGCTGGGAAAGGCTCCGTCAAATTAAAGAACAGAACACAGAAATGAAGCAAGATCGGAGATGCAAAAGAAGAACCACTTTATGAATGCAGTAACTGTCGAGACTGGTTCTGAGTAACGATTAACCCACTGAATTCGGGGTATGGCTTACCGGAGCGAAAATACATCAGATTGCACAATAACATCTGTTTAGATTCGGCAACTGTTTCATGCATTCTGATTTGTGTAATTCTGTGGGCCGAAGTAAACCCTGTAGTAAACAAAGACTTCTTTATTTACATATATAACGGATTCGGCCGGTTTTAGCGTGAGTGGCTTCAGCCAGTCTCATATAATCGATTCTGAGAAGGAAGCATTATAGGTTTCGGATGTGTTTTGAGTACTACTTAGCTACATACTGCATTACTGATGAAGAACTAGGGACCCTACTAAAAGGTTAATTATCCATTTTGAAGACAACCATGTCTCCGGCATGGAAACTTTTGAAGCATGCTGTTTGGATTACATACACTGCGAAAATAAGACATGAAGGATCAACTCCATAAACAATCAGAATAACGGATTTAATAAGACATTTAAAACAGCATCACTAAACTGAATATGCTTAGTTTGACAAAGCAAACAAAGTCTAAAGCTAAAGCTAGCAACAGTGCAGAGCCAGACACAAGCCAGCAGCCACTGCTATCTTTTTTAATGGACCATTCAGTGAATCTCTAATAAATAAACATATATAAATATTTTTGGCAATACTGCCCAACACTGGGCTGCACCACAAATTCTTGGTTCAAGGGGAACAAATTCTCACAGCAGCTGACGCATTACAGTGTGTTGATGAACATGGAAAAGTCCACAATATTATTTCCAAATACCAACCTTTCATAAAAGTCAATCATTTGCAAAACATTCCTTGAACTGTGGTGTAACCATATGGTTTGCATTCCCATACCTCCAGAAGCATCTCCAACCTTTGTATGCCAGTACACATTTCCACTGACATCATTCGAACGCGGACATAGAAAAAGGAAGAAAGTTAAAGGCCACTCTCAGGTCCCTGGTGATTACAAGGTACTTGTAATCGGACTCCCCATGAACAGGGCACAATGGGGTCAAATTGACATACTGGGCACTAAGGCAGGTGGTGTATTAGTCACACATGAGGAAAGATGTAGCAGACTACATCAAAAGATGCCTGGGGTGCTGACAATTGCAACCAACAAACTCACTCTACAGGGTCCCGCTTCAAAAACAGCAGTTAACCTTCTCCTTGTCAGATGTCTGACTTGACTGGGTCAGACCATTCACCCAATCAGTCAGAAGCAGCAAAGATTCACAGTCACATGCACAGTTTCCAAATGTATAGAATGCTTGCCAACCTCTAAAAAGACGACCCTAAACACTTCATGCCTACTAATGTGCCATGCCTTTTCACAGTTTGGTCTAGCTAGGTGCAACAACTGATACAGGTACGCTCTTGGGTGTGAAAGCTAATGCCCACCTCAGAGTTAATGCTCACCACAGCAAATACAGAAGCATACAGAAGAAGTAGCTCACCTCCACCAAAAAGATTCGGATGTCAAGTTGCCCTTGGTATTTGTTGCCAGCCAAGCCATGTTACACACCTCTACGTGTTCTCCCCTTCTGATTTAAAGAGAGGCCAGCAGATGACTCATCCTCTGCACCTGCTCACCCGAAGAGGCTGGCATAGTGATGATGTATATCGTAGACTAGTATATCGCCAATTTACACCAATGTCTCATCCTCACCCAGCAACACAGGGAGAAGACAGCAGGTCACAAGCCTTATTATGACCACAAAACATGCTCTGATGAGCTCCAGGTGAGGGTCAAGATATGGTATTACACATTTGTCCAACCAACTGGAATTCCCCAACAAAGTACTGGGAGGTTGGCTCATAATTCATCCCCACTGGGCAGGTCCTCACATGATCAAATATATACTCTCTCCCATTGTGTACACGACCAAGGTCAGCAAGGAACAGAATGAACTGACTCTTAAATGTTTTCAATGC
The DNA here is from genome assembly GCA_025084515.1 of Ancistrus triradiatus. Classification (NCBI taxonomy): domain Eukaryota; kingdom Metazoa; phylum Chordata; class Actinopteri; order Siluriformes; family Loricariidae; genus Ancistrus; species Ancistrus triradiatus. The sequence continues at coordinate 238,607 of JAJAGP010001052.1, read as the reverse complement.
AAATGGATCAAACCATACAAAACCCCACTGAACTCTTTGGAGATGTTAAGCGTTCCAGTTAGGTCATAAACAAGAAAAAAGATCTCAAAGCATTCAGTGGTATTAATTGCCAACAATCAAATAAACTGGTCATAGCTGATAAAAAATTAATCTCTCCTGCATGGCGCTCCTTCGGTGGAGAAATATGGAGATGTACCAACAGAAGAGTAGTTTATCCACCAGTATAACTATGAGGTTGTACTAACACAATTTTTCACCAGAAAACCAGAGTCATGACATAAACATGCTCGGGCACAGATTGTTTAAGTGCAATGTGAGCGCAGGCCAGCAGGGGAGGGGGGATAACCACAATAAACAACTACATATTCTGTTTTCTGCTTCTCCACCACTATTCAGCCAGTTTGCTCCTCAGTGGGGGTGACTTAACACACTTTCCAGGCAAATGTTGTACTGATTACTATACTAAATAGGCCACACCCATCGCTGTTTGGTCCGTCCTCAGTCTCAGAACATCCACAGTAAATGTAACCATCCTACCTGTGACCAAGCTGCAAACTGAGACTCCAAATATCAGAAACTCCTGGGTAAACAGTACATGGCATAGATAAGTTGTTTAACTGTCACAGTGTCACTTTGAACAAAACAATAGAGATGACAAATTTCCCTACGCTCAGAGATTCAGGTTGACCATGCTATGAGAACTCTGGTCCATACTGATCAATCTAGCCATGAATACCCCCTCATCTCAACATCCACTACCTGTGTCTGGGGAAACCCTTTATCCGTGATAGCATAAGTGGTATCTGTGGCCTTAAGACCATTATGGGCCATGTTCAATGTCCTGCTACCATCACACATAGACAACAAGTAACCTTCCCTGACAGTATTACAGGAGTAACACGGCCTCCTCCATAATAAACCATGTATAAAACTTTGTGAGTGTGTGAGTGTATGTGTGTGTGTGTGTGTGTGTGTGTGACTTGCTACCCACAGCCATTTCCACCATATTGGTCCAGAATTCCCATGAATGTGAACAAGCTTTACAACCCCACATAGAGGCACCACTTCCATAGAACTTCCCTCTGATAACATTCCAGGTAAATAGCTCAGAGCTTGGACTATGTATAAATTGAATTTCCATTATTTTGTGCATGTTATAAATCTATATGTCCTTTAGATGCTACAGAATCTGTAATTGCAATAAAGTAAAGATACCTCTGTGAAGGATTAAAAGGAGAACAGGTGACAGTTGTGGGACAGTCCTTCACGGGGATAGCTACGCAAAGGAAAAATCTAATTTCTGTCACAGATAGACAGTGCCATCTAGTGGCCAACATGAGAAGTGGTCTATGTGCACACCTCAATTGACCCAGACTATCATACATCATTTAATTCATTTTGGGACACAAGTATAATTCTTTGCTGAACTTTCTAAACTGTGTCATAAACTATTGCTGCCTAGTAAGCCTACTGAGATATTTGAAGTACCATATTAAGTTGTTTGAGAAAGAAGCATATGGGTGATGTTTCTTTTTGTGTGCTGGTGTTTTCATGTTTTAGTGATGCCAAAAGAAGGACAGCTTCAGGTGTACTTATTAGTAATCTTACGTAACACAGCTGGATGAAAATCTACCACTTTCACATTATAGCTATTTTAGTGCAGTTAGAGTATTCCAAAACTTGACAATAATAATGATCACATAAAATGCACCATTTATAATGTATTTAATCTATTATGATGCAAAGGCAAAACTGTTACGGATTTTATGGCAAATAGAAAAAAAACATAGATGGAGTAGTAACTAGGTGTAGAAAAAAAGAAAGACTAAAAACACTGTAACTTCTTCGGAAGGATCTCTGTGAATTTTTTTTTTCAGTTTTAGTCTCAAGTTCTAAGTTTAAAAGTTTTTTTTTTTCCAGTATACAGATTTTAGAGTTTAAGTTTGCTGTCTTTAGTAACTGTAACTTCTTACAAGTGTATTGCAGTGTATAAATGAGTGGAAAACGCCAATGTTATCATCTCCACATTTTATAGGAGGTTAGCTTTAGGACATTGTGTGTTTATGTGTGTGTCGTGAATGTCTTGAAAAAAGGTGAAAGAGGGAAAGAAAGAATGTAATGAATGCGAAGTAGAAGACTGTGATAGAAGGCAGTAGAGTCTAAAAGAGATGGGACTTGAGATGAGGGGCTGATGGATGAGGGGATGATGGATTTTCCGCCACAGACTACAGAGGTGAACACATTCCGTGAGCTGAACTTCATGCCGAGTTCAAATTTCTGAACGCTGACACAAATTCATGTCCTTGACCAATACTGCTACTGCTTTGGCCACAATGTCCTGAAGGGGTGGAGCTTTGTATAGTACTTTAGAGCATAAATGGAGGACTGGACCACTCCTCCTTTTCCTCCAAAACAGAAGTAAATTCTAGTAATACTCCACTCCGATATGTATTCATTCTCATCATAATATCGCTAGCCAAGGCTGTCCTAACTGCACCACAATGGATGATTGTTTGCTTTGCTGCGACTCTTCTGCTACAAACTGCAAAGGTCTAGTGTGATCGCGGCTTAAAACTGAGAGTTTAAAGGACAAAAGTAGGGGAGTAGATATAACGGAGAGAGAAACAGTTACGAAGAAAAACCAGATGCACATCTAAGTGAGAGAATGGGGCTTAGGGACTCGAAGAAGCATTAAACTGAAGAAAGTTTAAAAAAATACTTAAGTCATGTTCTGAAGAGAGTTCAGAACATGACTTAAAAAAGAAAGAAACAAGAAAAACAAGAAAGCTTTTATTTGAGTATGGGGGAAACCCATCTCTGCCTCAGATTAGGAGTTTCATTTTGTTTGTGGATGCAATTCTGTGTTAGTAGCTTCCATTCTTGTTCAGCTCTTTGTTTGATTTATTTCCAATTTTGTCACTTCATCACATGGGTGCACTTGCACCAGGTGCTATTGTAGCCACTTTGTGGCACCTTGAGAAAGTGTGCGTCTTGGGATCCACAGATAGAAGGATCAAGCATCACTAAAAATAAACACAAGCGCACACACTCTCTGTCTTTGTGTGTTTTGGTAACAATGATACAGAAGTGTTTCATATAAACATTTTCACAGAAATAAAACACATATATAAATGTACTATGTATTTCATATTATAATAGATTCCAAACAAGGGAAGGTCCTTTCACTCTGAGGTTGAAACCATTTATCATGTCTGGGTCCAAACCACCCCAACAGGTAAATGTGATAGAACAGCTTGGATTGGAAAGTCCTTGTTCACTTTTTTCTCTGTTGGACTACCTAATTTATTTTTTGTATAATTTCTTGTCTTTCTTATTTTATCTTTGCACCGACTGCTGCTTTTTTCTCAGTTACAGCTTTCCAGTGCTTTCCATATATTTTTGTCTTATTCATGAGCTTTTTGACTTCTTATTGACGAGGGTTTTTTTCTTTCAAATTCTTCATTTTCTTTTTCTTTCCCTTTGCAGCATACAGAAGGCATACATATTGCCCTACCATACCATAGTGAGTCCAGCAGGCTTGTTTTTCTTCCTCATTCTGAAGCTCACTCTGGACTTTAGCAGGCCATCTTGACCATGTCCACATACTTAAATGTCTAAGTTTCTGGCTGTCCGAGTGAGATGCTTCTCCCTGCAGGTAGTGCTAGCAGCTCCAGATGGTATAGGGTAATGAATCAGGATTCTGCAACAATATCCAATTAGGTGGGTCCAGGAGGTGAGAAAAGCAAAAGGTGATGGGCCTTCTTGAGCATCAGCTCAGGCCATAGAAGTACATATACAGCTCAAAAGAGATAACAGATTGTCAAGACTGTTGGAAGGGAACCACCCACAGTGTGAGAATGGTGATGCCAGTGCAAGGAGGATCTCTGGCAGCTCTGACTATGATAGTATAACTAAAAAGGAGAGCCAGAAGGGCACTGTAATATATCAGTGACACATTGCTCCACTGTCATGGACTCAAATATGTTGGGGTGACAGTTGGAGTGGCAGAAATCAACATCCTAGCTTACCAGAACTCTGCCCATTGGACCATTTGGCTGAGGTACATGTGTTATGTAATTGTATAAATGTGTATAAATGAGTTGGTGTTGCGTGCTCATGTATCTATTTCTTTGAGTCAGTGCTTCTTTCTGAGTGATGCCAAAACAGGCATCACTCATTCCACATAACATAAATGCTACCACAGACTCTCCTGTTAAGATGCTTGCAGAAACTCTTAATGGTGCAAAACCCAATATATGATTGGCTACTACCACAGCTTATGTGAAAGCCACCATTGCTGATCCATTTTCTTGTACCAGCATAGTTCTTGGCTTTTGTGTGCAGTATTTTACAACATCTTTTCAATTACCTTTTAGTGTGACATCATATTTACACTTAATTGGTAACATAAGGAAGTACCAGCAGAATCTATCTATCTATCTATCTATCTATCTATCTATCTATCTATCTATCTATCTATCCAGGGAATTTATCTTCAGTCAGCATTCTACAACAACAACCAAACCTAAGTACTTCTCATTCACACTCAGTATTCTGCAGTGACTGCTTTCTGTGCAGAATGACGTGTTTAGCAACTCTTCCTCCATCATTAGTGTTAATATTATCTGTTATAGGTGTAGACTTGTAGCTAGTCTGACAGAGAAGAACACAGTTTTAGAGGAACACGCATCTTAACATTAACGGCTAGCAATAGATCTTTTACTGTAGAAAGCCTGTATGCCACAGGTATCATTAGTAATGCACCCACTCTGGCAGCGTCCTCACAGCAGGGCAAGTGAGTGATGGCACAGTGACACAGTCGAAAAGCTAAGATTATCCCACAGGAGTGCCACTATGCATCTGTTCATGTGTCAAACAGGTTTACCCTCCTCGGTGAAAGCCTGTTCAAAGAGCTCTGGTTATAGATGAGTCTATCCTAAGACACATGGAAGTAGCAACCCCTTAAAGGACACCACCAGCAGTTAACAGTGTCATGTTGTCCAAGGCACCAGACATTAGAGAGAGCCTTAGAGAGTGGCATAGTCACAGATTTTCTTATGCCGATAATCTGTGTAGAACTTGACTATCCAGAAGAATATTTCTTGGCTAGGGATTTTTTTTTTGCAAATAATTGCTCACTTTTGTGGTGGACAGGATTCATGCAAGCACATGTAGGTTCTTTCTATGAGTAGCTGCTTCTGTCTGTGTATGTAATGTAGGTGATGCATATCTGCCCTGATTACACATCATTTTTCAGTGGAGGCAGAGCTTAGCCTTTAAAAACTGGCTAGAGTGGAAGAGAATGGGGAGTGTAAATGAGATACAGAAATAAACATGGAGGAAGAGTTTAAGGAGAGCAGATTGCTACTCCAGTGGCACATTGTTTGTAACTGTAAAGCAGCAAAGGATAAAACATCCGAAACACAGATTGTCTAATTAAGTTTTCTTTCAGAAAAGGTGGATAATAAAGTGACAGTGCTCTGATTGGCTAAGACTTCAGGAAGCTGTAAGACGACGTTACAAGTCTTCAACATAATTGTTGAAGTTTCAACATAATTAAGAAGTGCAAGCTTTTTGAATGAATCAGGTGTTGATTGCTAATGTCCTGGATGCATCACAGAAGCATCACAGGATGACTGACTGACATTCATCTCAACAGAGAAAGTACATCTTCTGGAACTAAAATGACACAGTTTATGATGCAGTTGGATTTGACATTTTCAGTCCTGAACTTATTTTAAGGAAGCAAAACTAGTTCTGCTAAATAAGCTTGTTTAGGGGATCAAAATATTTCAGTACAGTAATTTTCATCAGTCAAAAACATTTCCAAGTGCAATTATTATGATTCCAAATTATAAAAAAAAATAAATACTGAAATCATGTAAAATAGGTTTTTGTGCCAACAGATTTGTAGCCTGACTCAGTATCAGCAGGACTGAAACGGAGTGGCTAACATTTTACTTGAAAGTTGTTTTTTTAAAAACAAATCTTAGCCTTTATAGATATGGGGAATGCACAGTAATTTTGATGCATGCAGATGGTGATTAAAACAGAATGTGAATGATTTCAGTGTTGGTTTGTTTGTTCAGAGAAGTTGTTTTGAAATTGTCAATTGAGGATTCATTTATATGGCTCAATTATATAGACTCACTGTCAAAAAAAGTTACCATGAAGGAATTGTTGAAACCTTATTCTGCACGTAGGAACGTAATGATGACAACTGTTTGTAATTAGAATATTCGAGCGAAAGGATAAGCTTAGATGAGATACAGTTGGGCATGGAGGCAAACAGGTTCCGTATAGCATCCTGTGGCACATTTGTCCATAGATGTTGCAGCTGGGCTGTAAATCCTCATCCTTTACAGCAGCAGTTAGGGCAGTGTGTCGCTCCACAAGAAAGGCAGGATTGAAGCACTCACCATGAGGTCTCCATACTCAAACCCGACTGTTAACGTATAACAAACAGAACCTGAATTTGTCACTAAAGATGATATGGTTCCAGTCCAAGGCACTTCAGGTTTCTCGTTCACAATAACCCCGCAAACGAAGGAACAGTGGCTGGTTGTCAAATGGCAGGACACAATGTGGACTGTGACAACAAATTTCCTTCGTCAGGAAATGGTCCGGTCATAGACAGGACTGTGTAGTGAAGGTTCCATCTGTGTGGACAATAAGACTGTGGCAGCTGTTTGTGCTTTCCTGCAGATAAAATCCTCTCTACTGGCGGCCTGTCTGGGCCGTCCAGAATCTGTTCGCTGTATGTGTGTGCTGTCACAGAACCACTGCTCCCAACACCTACTAACAGCTAGGTCAGAACGGTCTATATGGAAGGCCACTCATTGAAACCACCATCCTGCTTCTCCCAGTCCACTGATGCGCTCCCTCTCAAAGTCTGTCAACCGTCATGAAATGTCTTCGAGGGCTATTAATAGGGCTGCATATAAAATTACTCAGAAACACATTTAATCAGATGTCTTGAAAAGAGAAATGGAACCTAAATGAATAAAGGGGACAATAGCTATAAAAGGAACCCAAGAGAACAGGAAAAAAAGCTGTAATCTATGTTGATTATTTCCAATGAATCATTTTATTCTTTTGGTCTGTGTCTGTGTGCAGGCTGAGGGGTGCAGCTGCTCTTGGGGGCTCCAAGGAAAAAAGGTTGGGAACCACTGATATAAGGGATATGCACTAACTTGTATATGTTTTGATTTACAGTTAGGAATAGTTATTATAATGAGGCCCTTTCTGTTTTCAGACATTTTCTATTTTGATCATTTCGTTCTTTTACCACTGTCCATAGTCCACCATTATTTCACAGGGGACAGTTTATTTTCTTATACTTATCTGTATGAGTTGTATATATCGTAGTTGTCCCCTACAACCACAGCATTTTATTATTGTTTGTTTTGTAAAACTATCTGTATTAAAAATACTGCTGGCCTTTAAAAGGGCTGAAACTTTCATTTTTGTGTGAGCGCGAGTCCTTGGACTTTTCCGATCCACCATTAGGGCTGTAACAGGTGGACTGTAAAGGGACTTAAATTTTGCAGGGTGAGACCTTTTTTAAGTGCTTTATAAGTTAGTAGCTGTATTAATATTAAATTTAACTGGCCAGTGAAGTGCAAATGGAATAGGGGTAATATGAATATGAGAGGCTTTAAACACTTTCTGTGCCACCCAGAGCACAGGGCACGGCAGTAATCCAACCGAGTGGGAAAAGGCCTGCACGTACTTTCATCTTTTAGTCTATACAGCATGGCTAAATGAGTCTGGTTCCTGTTGGGCTAGGAACTGCTCCAGTGCCACCACTAACCTCCATGTCCACACCCGACAGGGTTGGCAGTGGTCACTGAACGCTTCTGTGCAGATGAAAAACAGATGGTACCCGCTCTCCGGTGGCATCTTCCAGAATGTCTAATGATGCCCTTACAGGTTTATGCCAAACATAAAACAGAACTGCCTGCTTCATTGCTTGGAAGTTACTCCCATTATATCTCACACAAAGCAATAACCCCTCAAGCATTAGAAGCATATTTGATAGGACATGTGGAGAGGACTGAAGTGAAGAGATGAAGAGAGAGGACAGCAGAGGAAACAGTACACCCACACACAGTATGTGAAATTATTGTTAAGGAGTACACCTTGTCTAGTATTGTGCAACAGTTAGTGCTGACCTTACACTCTGATTGCTTGAGAAGTATTCTCACACCAATTGGTATCACTATGCTGACCTGCTGCAAATAATGATGCGTTGCCAAGTAACAACAAGGTTTATGCCCACAAACATACCCAAGTAATGCCATAACCCTGATAAATAACTAACTGTTTCGTTTTATTCTTAATGAATTTTATTTTTGTACTTTTTCCCTGTTCGTTTATTTGCACATTTGCCTTTTGTAGCATAGGCATAGGCTTTACACAAGAAGGCTCCAGCATAAATTATTGAGCTCTTGTGTCCACTTAATAAAGACCTTTAATGTTTTCAAATCAGGGGATGAATTGAGGAACATGGTAAAGAGTTCTGTGGAATGTGCTAGATAGGAGGCTGTGAAAATACCGTGGGAATCAAAAGTCATTAGGCGCTTTGTGGAGAAGGATTGTTCCTCCAGCAGGATAATGATATAAAACACAACTCAAAGCTCTGCCACAACTACTTGGAGACCAAAGAAGATCAAGGCGCACTGACTATCATGAACTTTCCTCCATAGTTACTTGACATTTACATTTACAGCATTTAGCAGACGCCCTTATACAGAGCGACTTACAACTGATACAGTCTTACAATCCAAGCAGTTGTGGGTTAAGGGTCTTGCTCAAGGACCCAACCGTGGCAGCTTGGCAGAGGTGGGATTTGAACCCTTGACCTTCTGCTCCAGAGTCCAGTACCTTAACTGCTATGCACATGATGCTCTTGGAATAATATGAAGTCATGCTGGATAACCTAAATAATCAGATTTACACAGACTTCTGGAGTCCATTCCAGCTCGACTGCACAGTGCCATTACAACAAAAGGGGAAACACACTAAACATTAAGGAATTCAGATTTTTTTTCAAAGATTCAAAATGGTATGCTGATGATACGAGTTGTAATGAAATAAATTTAAATGCTATATACTGTAGAAGCAGTTTAGCTAGTGGTACAACACCGTCTGTGAGCAAACCGCCTTGTCACATGAGGAAAGTGTTAGAAATGCACAGTTGTTTATTAAGAAAACAATGAAACTTGATAAACTGGGAAAGAGAATACAGCTAATAAAACAAAGGCTAATCATAAAGCTAACAGGACAAAGACTGAACAAAGCTAAGGCTAAAGCAGTGGTTCTCAAAATGGGTTCTTGTGCACCACCTGGGGTGGCATGAAGCAACTGCATGGGGTACCGCAAGGCAAATGAAGGAGGCATGTGTAAAATAATAATGCGTGTCACTTGTAAAAATTCCACTGTAAATTTAAATAGGATTGCAGAAAAAGGGCTGTGAAAAGGGACATAAACAGGTAAGACAGAGGCTATGGAGAGATACAAAAAACAAAACATAACAACGGAAAAATACAGATTCTTTACAGGTCAAGTTTAACAATAATAATCCGTGGTTCACCAAAGAAACTGAGAAAGCAAGTTGAGAAAAATCACAAAGCAGCCTCACAGAGGAGGAGGAGTACTTAACAAAACCACAAAAATCAACTAAATTAGTCAAATCAAAGAATAAGGAAAGACTGGAGCAAGACTGTGAAAACCATAAGCCCTCAGCAGTAAGGAAGCCATGTCAAACTATCATTGTCTATAAGAGGAAAAGAACACGTCACGCCATCCCCAAAAGAATAGCAAACCCACCCCACACAATGTCCTTAATCATCAATCACTCCAGGTTCCCATGTCAGAGCCATGTTTGTAGACTTTGCTTTTAATCCCGTCATGCCTGACAGGCTCTAACAAACTGCTGCAACTGAAAGTGGCCTCTTTCATCTGCTAGTAGATTGTTGATTTCCTGTCAGACAGGAAACAGGAGTTTGTAAGGATGGGATCTTGCCTGTCAGAACACATCACCATCAGTACTGAGGTTTCCCAAGGGTGTGTACTCTTACCTTTCCTCCCTGTACACTGATGAGTGCACATGTACAGATCCTCAACTAAAAGCATATTAACACCATCTTTAACTGTGTGGTTCTGCTTAGGCTCCCTCTGCTCAAAGACCAAACTGCAGCAAATCTTGAGCACAGCAGAAAATCTGACCGATCTGCAAAAGTCTATGAGACATAAGCGCCTTACTTATGGAATAATGTAAATTGCATTAACCTGTTCCAGACCCCCAGAAAATTCCCACTGTATAAGGCAGTATATGCATTAATGGAGTTGGGTTGTACAGGTGCTTTATGATTTTAAATGCATCATGAACCGATGAGTTATTGTAGTCTATAATGTATCATACTGGAGCCTATTACACATTATCACTTACATGAACCTGTTAACCTACAATTTGTAAAATCATTAACACAAAGCTTATTTTATAATAAAGTGTTGAAAAATCTCATGTAATTTAGTGAGCAATGGATTGAAAGTGAAAAGCAAAAGCGAAACACTTCCTCTATTGGTGAACTAAGGGTGCTAGTGGCTAACTGTTCAGCCTGAAAGCCAACAGGATTCAGTTCTTGATTTCCTTTCGGTTGACTGTCATTACTAAACATTTTAGGATCCATCAAGAATATCTGCACTAAGAATACAGTGATGTAGATGCAAAAAAATGGACAAAACAACAAAACAATGCAGATCTTCACTGAGCATTGTGAATCTGACTCACTGTGTACTGAATCATGAATTGAGTTTCAGCTGACAGAGTCGCACGGCTCGACTCATACAAGCAAATGCGCCAAGTACCGAGCAAATGACGAGAACTGAGACAAATTCTTCTAGTCAAAATGTGTCAAGATCCAAGGTGGTTGAGAACTGAGGTACCATTGTAATACATCCAGATAACAATTTGTTTCAGAAACATTCCACAGCTAAATAGCACCACTCCCTCAACACCTGGAACACACAACATCTAAAAAGCTTGCACCCAATGGCTATCTCTTCTCATTCGTTTATTGCTGTTTATTTATTTAATTATTTAAAGTCACAGCATTAATGACCAGTCATGACAGGAGCAAGGTTATATCGATACTAGAGATGCACCGTTTGGTCGATTCCGATTTTTTTTTTAAACAGATTTTCAGGCTGATTCTGATTTTGGTCAATTCGGATTGTCTTTGTCTAGGAATTATAAATGACAGCAGATATAAATGTTTTTGTTCAACTTTTACTTTAATGTAAATTTTCAAATTTAGAGCAACCAGTTAACATAAAGCATGTCTATGAAATGTGGGAGAAAACCAGATTACCAGGAGTACATCCATGCAGGCATGTGGAGTACATGCACAGTCCACAGAGACGGAGTCAGGATCCAACTGGGGATCTCTGTAGTTGTGTGATGACCACACTGACTGCTTGAGTAACCATGCCACCTGTAACTCCTCACAAAGAGCCTACAATAACTACTAATGAGCCAACTAATTAGCAAAGCTGGCAATATTGTGATGTATGTGGATTGTGGCTCTACATAGTAAATAAGACAATGAGAAAAAATTAATAAATAAATAAAAAAAGATATCTCGACATTCTCTGGGATTTTATCAATGATAATTAGACATTATTTTGGCAGTGTAAATTTTGGGTCTAAAGTATTCAAAAGTAGTTTGAACGCATCTCTCTTAACCACCTGAATTGGCACTGTCTTTTGCAATGTAATTGGTGACAGCATTTGTTATGTCTTGTCATCTGTTGCTTTTCTTGTCGTAAGGCATTTTTTGATACACAAATAATAATTGTATCATTTTGTTTTGTGCTACAGATTTTGTAGTGAATACACAAAGTAAAACTTGAAGATGGTATCAAAAAAGACAGCTACAAAAATCATCTCACAAAGAAATGCAAAATGAGAAATATGAGGTCTCTAACTTGACTACAATGGTACTTGAAAGTTTATGGACACAGAATGGTCTACATAAAGAAAAGACACAACATTACTGTATTTGGTCATTTATTTATTGAGGAAAATTATCCAATATTACATACTTGTGAGTGGCAAAGGTATGTGAACCAGGTATTTTGTGCTTTCAAACAATGGGGTGACAATAAGGTGTAAGTGGGTACCTTGTTGTATTTAAACTATCAAACTCTGACCTTCACAACACATTTGTGGAAATCATGGCACCAACAAAAGAGCCTTCTGAGGACCTCAGAGAAAGAGTTGCTGATGCACAAGAGGCTGGAAAACTTTATAAAACTCTCTCTAAAGAGTTTAGACTCCAATAATGGTCAGTCAGACAGACTGTGTACAAATGGAGGAAATTCCATACCCAGGAGCGGTTGACCAACAAAGATCACTCCAAGAGCAAGGTGTGTAACAGTCTGTAAAGTCACAAAGCAGCCCAGGGTAACATCAAACAACTAAACTTCATGAGTCCACCATAAGGAAAACAATGAAGAACAAGTGTGAATGGCAGTGCTGCAAGGAGAAAGCCACTGCTCTCCAAAAAGAACTTTGGTACAGATCACCTGGACAAGCCAGAAGGCTACTGGAAAAAAATGTTTTGCAAATGGATGAGACCAAAATAGAACTTTTTTGTTTTAAATAAGAATAGGTATGTCTGGAGAAAGGGAAACACTACATTTCAGCATAAGACCCTTTTGCCATCTCTGAAACGTGGTGGTGGTAGTATCACGGTATGGGCTTCTTTTATTGCATCTTGGCCAGGGAAGCTTACCACCACTGATGAAACAACTAATTCTGAATTACACCAGCAAAGGCTAAACGAAAATGTCAGGACATCTGTCCATGAATGGAATCTCAAGAGAACGTTGAAGTTTGACAAAGACCCCAAGTACACAAGTTGTTGTAGCAATGAATGGTTACAGAAGAATAAAATAATGCTTTGGAATGGCCAGGTCAAGTCTAATAGAAATATTGCTTGGAAGTCCTGAAGTGAGCAAACCCAATAACACTCCAGACTTGAAGCTGTTCTGTTCAGAGATACGGGTTAAAATTCCTCCAAGCTGATGTGCAGGACTGATCGAACTGTCAGTCATCAACAACTGATAGAACCACATGGGCAAGGAATTACTTTATCAAACTTCTATCAAGCACTAGAATACAGAGTTACATTCACAAATGCCACTTAAAACTTTAGGGTGCAAAAAAGAAGCCTCTTGTTAACCCTGCCCAGAAGCGGCATCGACTTCTCTGGGCTCGGAGGCGTGAACAATCACACAGTGGAAACATGTATTGTGGTCAGACCAATCAGTATTCCAGATCTTTTTGGAATGGACGCTGTGTGCTCGCACAACACACTCCAAATCAACAACAAGTTCAAAAGCCAGTCAATGCTCTTGGCAAAGGTCATTTTCACTTCTGTGATGGCAGCATTAATGCAGAAAAGCACATTTTAGATTTTAGAGCAACATATGCTGCCTTCAAGACATCCAAGGACATCTGGAAGCATTTTTCAACAAGATAATGCTTTACTGTCCCAACAATTTTTGGAATGTGTTTCAGACTTGAAATGCCAGTATATTAACAAAAGGTGACAGCACCATGGCTCGGTGGGTAGCACTGCCGAGGGTCCTTTCTGTGTGGAATCTGCATGTCCTCCCCGAGTCCACATTGGTTTACTCTAGGTGTTCCAATTTCCTCCTACAGTCCAAAGACTTGCACTATAGATTGATTGATTACACTAAATTGGCCCAACCTGAGAGCATATATGACTAGTCTTGATGTAACATTTTTGAGTGGACAAAGCACAAAGGCACAAAACCCTAACTGAGCAGGCCTGGAGCAACAGTGGCAAGGAAAAACTCCCTAAATGTCCACTAATATGTAATATTGGATCATTTTCCTCAATAAATGACCAAGTATAATATTTTGTCTCATTTGTTTAACTGGGTTCTTTTTCTCTACTTTTAGGACTTGTGTGAAAATACGATGATGTTTTAGGTCATATTTATGCAGAAATATAAAAAATTATAAAGGGTTCACAAACTTTCAAGCACCACTGTATAATAAATAAAAGATAATACAATACTTACTGTGCAGGCCAGCCAAGTGCATGTCAGCAAAGTTCTCAGTCAAAGTTGGCTGGCTTGCACAGAACCTTGACCTCAACTCCATCATACACCTTGACACACACTGTGAGCCAGGGCTTACTGTCTAATATCAGACGCTGACCTCACAGTTCCAAAACCTAATGGAAAGCCCTTTTAGAAGACCAAAAGGCTGTTGTAGCAGCAAAGATGGGGAGAGGAAAAATTCCACATTAATACCCCTGTTTTGGATGTCCACAAACTTTAGTCTACAGTACATAGTATATTTTCACAATAAACCTTTCCAGGATTTCTGCTGCAGACCAATGAAAACTCCATGTCTATGGTCAATCTGGCAAAAGTAGTATACTGGTTTTGAAAACACATATTGCCTGACTGAAAAACAGCATCGAAAAAATGGCTAAATGTAGGCCAGCATGAGTCTGACAACATGAAGCACTTAATGAATACCGCCCCTTTGCAGTGTTTTTCACTGGTTCCCGCTGTTATGTTGATTCTCTTTTATGCTGCATTTTAGCATAGTCTACTTCGAGTTCCCAGTGAGAAAAAAACAGTTTTATTTAGGATTTCATCTGACAGGAAGTCACATACTCCTTGTCTTACACAGGGTAGCAGGGTAGCTATGAGACTAAAAAATTGCAGACAGAAAAAAGAGAAAAACAGTGAGGGTGAGAAAAAGAAAAAGGCCATTTCACTGCTTTGTATTTTTTTCAGTGGCACTACTCCATGGCCCTGTGTGATCTTGCCTTCTCTTGGTTCATTAGACAGAGCCGCTTGATCACAAGTCCTTGAAATCTCTTTGGCCCTCATGCCACAGAAACATGCTGCCCATCTGACAAAGCTCATCATGGTCTTCATTCCCTAGACACGAACAAGAAGGCAGTGACATTCGCCTTTTTGTTTTTTGTTTGAGCTCCATGTTATGTCACCATTGCCAATCTTTATAGCTGCTCTTTCTATCTCCAGCTCAGAAAAACATGTCAAACATTTTCTTTGCCCTGCAGGTATGTACCTTGGCCATTTACTCAATTGTTGGACAAGCTGCAGGAGATATATATATATATATATATATATATATATATATATATATATATGTATATATATATAATACACACATATACGACATATATACACATACACATATATATATATATATATATATATATCTATATATATATATCTATATATATATATTATATATGGAGTATAGTCTATATAATATATATATATACATACATACATACATACATACATACATATACACACGTATTGGGGGGTTTTTGCAGCTAAGAATGTGGATTTAAAAAGAAACAAGTCTTCACTTTTTTTTAGTGGCCTTGATAATTTGTTCTTCTGTTGTTCAACATTTCTCATTGGACATTTACTGTATTTAACTACCCATATTGTACAAAAGTGTTTCTTTGAAGGAAATGTCTGTATTTCACACCTTAAATCTTTTTTTAATCTTTACAACACAACACTTTCTGTTCTCACATGACGTCTCTCTAATATTGCTTTCCTCTCTTTATCTTTTACTTTCTGTCCCCATACATCTTTTATATCCCTATCACTCTCTTTGACAAGAACATTTCCTATTTTGCTCTCAGACACCCCTGCTTCTATTTCTTTGAGCATGTTGCCCCACTTAAATGTCAGTAAAGGAATAGGCAGCCAAATCAGTGAAAGGGAGCTGAAACTAAAGGTAAGATGAAAGGTAGCTATTAAGACATTTTAACAAATCTAGTTATTTCCAGTTTCATGCCTTCGTGTAATGTAAAATTCTCATTAACACAAAAAAAAAAAAACCACACAGATAATTTTTTTGGATTGTTGCAAAATTCAGCCGCTCTATGAAAAGTCTCCCAGAGGCTACTTTTGGGTAATTTACCTCTTGGTGAGAGATCGCTGACTGCTAGAAATGCCTCTACGATTTTGCCCAGGTGACAGACTTTGAAAGAGGGTGCATCATTGGACTATTGGACAAATTGCCCACCATCTAGGTGTTCTGACCTAGCTCTTAGGAAGTGTTGGAAGCAGTGGTTCCATGATGGCATGCTCAGGATGGCCCAGACAGACCACCAGTACAGAGGCTCATTGACAAGCAAGGACAGCTCCCACAGTTCAGACACAGGTGGTACCTTCACTACATAACCCTGTCTCTGCCTGAAAAATTTCCAGGTGCTTAGCAGAAGAGAATTTCTCATCACTGCAGCCAACCATTGTTGCCATCGTATCATGTATGAGAAACCTGGATCTGATTACAACATTTTCTTGCCCTGCCAGGTCACCAGATTTATTGTCAATCGAGCATTTATGGGACTAACTGGGACACCAGCTTCAGCAACCTACGAGTGTGCAGGATCTACAGGCCCAGCTGCAACATCTGTGGGGAAATGTGCCACAGGATACCATATGGAACCTGTATGACTCCATGCTCAACCATATCTCATCTTGTATCCAGGCTAGAGGTGGCCTAACCGAGTACTAGAGCCTCCATTCAATTGTATAATTTTCCCCAGTAAACATATCCTTCCCCTCTAATATTGTAATACATATATCATCATCACCGTGGTGCTTGAAAGTTTGTGAACCCTTTAACATTTTCTATATTTCTGCAAAAATATGTTCTAAAATATCATCAGTTTCAGACAAGTCTAAAAGTAGATAAAGAGAACCCAGTTAAACAAATGAGACAAAAATATTATACTTCGTCATTTATTTTTATTGAGAAAAATGAATCCATATTACAAATTAGTGAGTGGCAAAAGTATGTGAACCTCTAGGATTAGCAGTTAATTTGAAGGTGAAGAATTTTAGAGTCAGGTGTTTTCAACAATCAATCAAGGGGACACCCTGTCAAGAGTTGTTAAAAAGAGTTGTTGATGCTCAATCAGGCCTGGAAAAGGTTACCAAACCATCTCTAAAGAGTTTGGACTCCACCAACCCACAGTCAAAGACAGACTGTGTACAAATGGATGAAATTCAAGACCATTGTTACTAGTCTCCCTAGGAGTGGCCGACCAACAAAGGATCAGTCCAAGGAGTCAAGGCGTGTAATAGTTGGGCGAGGTCACAAAGGGACCCCAGGATAACTTCTAAGCAACTGAAGGTCTCTCTCTCACATTGGCTAATGTTACTGTTCATGGAGTCCCACCATCAGACAAACACTGAACAACAATGGTGTGCATGGCAGGGTTGCAAGGAGAAAGCCACTGCTCTCCAAAAAGAACATTGCTGCTCGTCTGCAGTTTGCTAAAGATCACGTGGACGAGCCAGAAGGCTATTGGAAGAATGTTTTGTGGACGGATGAGACCATAATAGAACTTTTTGGTTTAAAAGAAAAGCGTTATGTTTGGAGAAAGGAAAACACTGCATTCCAGCATAAGAACCTTATCCCATCTGTGAAACATGGTGGTGGTAGCATCATGGTTTGGGCCTGTTTTGCTACATCTGGGCAGGACGGCTTGTCATCATTGATGGAACAATGAACTCTGAATTATATCAGAGAATTTATAAAGGAAAATGTGAGGACATCTGTCCATGAACTGAATCTCAAGAGATGGTGGGTCATGCAGCAAAACACCGAGGAGAGTTTGGAGAGTTTCTACCAAAGGTTGCAAAATACACAGCAGTGCCAATGCAAACAGATTGTTTAGTAGCCACAGTTGCTTTTTGAAGCACTCACAGTGCAATTCACCGTGTCTCAAACCAAGTCAAGTCAAAAGTAAATGTAGGACAATGCAATTTTAGTTGTATTTTCCATACTATCCTGACCTTTCTTCTGATTTGGAGTTGTAATTTCAAGTATCTATAATACCACCAAGCCCACCCTGCTGAGGGACAAGTGCAGTACAAGCAGACAATGCCCTGGTGTCGTGGGTTAACGACTAAATATCCTGCAAGCCTCAGTATGTTCAGTTCCAGAAGTGTGTGTCAGAAAAAAAATAATACAGGTGCCACAGTGAACTGTTTAATGTAATCGCCTGTTTGCGTTTTACACCTCTGATGTCAGGTACAATAATGAGACACAGAAAGAGAATGAAAACAGAAGTGGTGTCAGTGTGACCATCACCCAATTAACACCCGTAAGACGAAGGAGATTGTGGTTATCTCACCTAAAAATAAGTTTCTAACACTCAGGTGATAAAACTCATGTTACTGAGTGTCCATCTGGATGATGGGGTGAAGTTGGGATATGAAGCAAAACTGGACAGGCTGTAGAAGAAGGACCAGAGGCAGCTATATTTATTATATTTTTTTTATATTTTAAAGGATGAGTTCTTTTGGTGTGGGGCCAGTTTCTGGCAGCACAATTACACCAAAGGACTCAATAAAATCAGGAAGAGGGCTGGATCAGTCCTGCATTTAAAACTGGACACAGTCAATATGGGGGTGTAGGAGACAATACTGGCAAAGCTGTCAGTTATCATAAACACCTACCCATGAAACAATCAATAGGAGCACATTTCTTTCATTCCCCCTTGCAGCAATTAAACTGTGCAATTCTGTATATTAACAGCAATTACTGAACATGCAGGCACAGGTATGCGCCCTTTTAACAACTGCATTATGTTTCTTGAAACAGGTCGTTGATCCAAATGGTCGTTGACCACACTTTACCATAATCATTGTCTTTTTATCCTACCGTAATGGAAATAAGTACGTAAGGTTATTTTCACAAGAAACCTGTGCACAAACGATACGTACATGCAGAGTCACCTTTGAAAATATGAATGGAAGGCTACCATCTACACAGCATCTGGAGCTTAAACTGTTTTACACATCACTCCATTCCAGGAAATACACAGCATTGCAGTTCTTCAGTTAACTATTACACACACAGTTATAAAATATAAACGTGCATGATGGAATGTAAACATACCTCACTGGCTGCACACAACCAAAAGGAACAAGTACAAATTAGAAAGACTAATTTCCAGAACAAACCATGTAATATCACCTTTCAAATACTTTAAACCTTTAAGTAGGTCAATCCAATGTGCTGCTACTAGTAGGAAGGCAAAGCAGTCAAATCAGGGGCGCCCGACACTTCAAAGTATAATGTATCGTTAAGGCGCTTGTACCGCTAAGCAGAGTAGAAACTTATTTCTATTTCACGTCTTTGCTTGTGTCCGTGTCATAAAAATGTCCGTGCACTACACAGACCATAATATAGTTCCTACTTGTGCAT
The DNA here is from genome assembly GCA_025084515.1 of Ancistrus triradiatus. Classification (NCBI taxonomy): domain Eukaryota; kingdom Metazoa; phylum Chordata; class Actinopteri; order Siluriformes; family Loricariidae; genus Ancistrus; species Ancistrus triradiatus. The sequence goes on along the minus strand of JAJAGP010001052.1, from coordinate 219,283 downwards.
GTAGTTAATGAAAAGTATATCAATATTGCAGAAAAACTACACATGCTAAACCTTTTAAAATTGATCAGCTGCTTATGGCTGAAACAGAAGGGATTTACATGGTTCTCCCTCTACAGTGCATATCATCATTAAATGATTCAAGGAATCTGGAGGAATTTCAGTTCATAAATGGCAAAAGGTACAAGCCCAAATTGAAGAGGGGTGATCTCCTGTCCCTCAAACTGCACAGCATCAAGACAGCAACTCATCCATCAATAACTGATAGAACCACAGGGGCAACGGATTATTTTGGCAAACCTTTATCGAGCTCTACAATATAGAGTTACATTCACAAATGCCACTTAAAACGTCACTGTACCAAAAAAAAAAACGTTATGTTAGCCATGTCCAGAAACAGTGTCAAGTTCCCTGAGCACTGAGGGATCTAGGATGGACCATAACACAGTGAAAATGTGTATTGTGGTAAGAAGAATCAGTATTATAGATCTTTTTAGGAAGAAATGGACGCCCTGTGCTCAGAGGATCCAAGACAAAAATGATCAAAATGATCCAGACTATTATTAGCAACAAGTCCAAAAGTCAGGCTCTGTCATGGTATGGGGTTGTGTCAGTGCCCGTGGCCCATTTAAAATTCTGTGATGGGAGCATTAATGCAGAAAAGTATACTAACATAAGCTGCCTTCAAGACGACATCTTTTACAGGAACACCCATGCATTTTTCAACAAGACAATGCAAAACAAGCTAAATCAGTAAATGTCTGGACTGAAATATGTAAATACCTTCCAGTCTTTATTTGGCAAACATTGTTTTAAAACATTTCAATAATTTTCTCATGCAGTTTGTGATAAACTGGAGATGCTCTGCCTACCTTCGCTCATCAAAAACTTAGCCTTTCTTGGATATTGTTTTGTACCAAATCATGACCATAATCACCTGTTGACAGCATCTGTTTGAAATCACATCACTATTTAGTTTTTGACCTCATGAATAGGCCTAAATTGCCCTGTCACAACTTTTTGGAATGATGTTTATTAACAACTGATATTAAGTGGATCAGAAAAAAACAGAAATATCAATTAATAAATGTCAATGTAATAAATGTAATATGTAATAAAAGTAAAGAAACACTTCCCAGGCAGGTACTGTAACATCAATGCTGCTTCAACAGCACAAGTGATTGATTAAATACTACCCCAGAAAACAGACTTCCCTTGAATGACATTAACATATGATAATGAAATGTTAACCAGTATGTCTATACTACTAAATAATCTTGATGGAATTCAGTATTTTAGCAGACCAAATGATCCAATAAGCTGATGTCACTGCATTATCACAACAGTGCAGTGCAATGTGCAAAATCTGACCTCAGTCTGTGGAGCTAACATGTATGTGCTAAACAGATGTTACAAAAAACTCTAAATGCATCATTCTGATCAGCAGTTTCTGAAATACTCAAACCAACCAGTCTAGTACCAACAACCATGCCACTTTCAAAAGTCACTTAAATCACCTTTCTTTTCCATTCTGATACTCTCTTTGAACTTCAGCAGGTTGTCCTGAACATGTATATATTGCTGCCATGTGATTAGCTGTTTAGAACTTTGCATAAAGGAGCAGTTGTACCTGAATAGGTGTACCTAACAAAGTGCCTGGTGAGTGTACATAACCTATAGTAGACATAATATAGATTCTCTTCTATTTATTTATCTATCAATTGACAGAGGTCCAACCAGGTACCAAGTTGGGACCAATGGAGGAATGATTTGAAATTATTCCCTTTAAATTTGAATATTAATACCCAGCTAATATTCAGGTAAGTTTTTGTCATTCGAAATCTGAGAGCATCTATACAGTGTTGTCAGCGGGATGACTAATGACTAATGACTGTTTCTGTGGAGGTGCCTTAATCTGTAGTTATGGCAAGGTGATAATATAGAAACATTGCAATTAAGATGTGACACAGTTCGTTGTATGCAAACTACAAACTATGAGACACATAGAAGAACAATAATAATAACAATAATAATACAGTTGTTCGGTAGCAACTGGTTAAGCTGTAAATGACCAGTAAGAGTCAGATGTCTTTAATTTGATGTGCAGTTGTACATTTATAAGTATTCAGGTACATACACACTATGTGGTTTCTGAAAATAGTACGCTCACATCAATCACGTCTACAGAAACAGTATACTTACATAAAAAAAAAAAAATAAAAAAAACTCTACCACACCCATATGAAGTGTATGTAACTACACCAACAGACACAGAGGTCAAATCACGTATTAATATCAAACTCATAACCAGGATAGATGCTCACACATTAACAAACATTCATGCAAAACTGGACGTGTAGCAACACAAAGCAGTTTGTGATAAATGTTACTACATAAGCATAAAAGATTAAGTGGTTTGCTAAATGACAACGTAGTTTCAACTACGTAAGAAATGTAATTTTAACTTGGATCATCTTTGACTGCTTTTACCGAACACGAGATGAGCATGAGAAGCTCACACAACACATTCGGCAATACTAATGCGCCCCCTACTGACCACATATAGGTGAAGATCAATAAGTAGTACAATAGTCTACAAAGAAGTTATATGATGGTCTCTGCGAGTCTGGAGCATTGGCGGATAGTTCTATGTAATCTGCTTCCGTAATCGGTCTACAAGAACATGGCAATGGTGCCATCTTTGCTGCCCCATACGAGCTGAATTACAAGATACCTGAGACATCAGGGAGTCTTGTCACCCCATGACAAGAATATTAGGTGTAATGAGGTCGAAGTCAGCAACGGCAGTACATCCCAAAGGTTTTGAGTTAAGAATGTTTCCTGTGCCTCCATTAAGACAGTGAACAGAACATCCTCAGAGACAGTCTGACGTCCAACAGTCACCTGAAGGACAGTCATAACGGAGAGGACTTCCCTTACCCGTGGGTTAAAAATGACCTGGTAGTCAATTTTAACTTTGGTTCCAGGATGCTGAAGGCTTCACAAAGTTCCCTCCTGTTCCTCAAAGGTTGGTAGCTCTGTTCAACCCCAGCTGGCAATGATGTGCCATAATGCTACAAGAAAGGTTCCCACATCGAGTGAGTTGAGGAGTTCAGTGAGACGTCACGAGTCATGAGACATTAAATATGGCACCTCACTGTTCCTCAGTCCTCTTGCCTGTCTTGACCACATTGGGCCCCAGTAGAACAGAATTGTAGACTAAGGAGTCCGAGTGTCTGTGGTGGGATACCTGTAATTTATGGGAATTTTGGGTGTTGCAGAAACCTTGCAGAATCCAGTGGTGCTGTCAGATTTCTGCATGCACACAATCTGTCATAGGGTGTAAAACATGCTCAAATTATTCCTATATTATGAATAGATCTGTCACCATGTGTCATGGATCCACAACCGATTGGGCAGATTTCTTCCACCACTGCTGTGTGCAATTTCCGTTGCTTTCTGCCTATTTGTACTAATTTGATAGTGGAATCCCACTCAGCAACCAGAGTGACAAGTTGGCTGCTGTTTGGTTTCTGTTCTCCAAGAGCCGTCACCTCTTTAGGGAAGCTCTGGGCTTCTCACTGTGTTAGTAGTAGAACCTCTGCATTACAGATCCTTATTGAATTATTGAGAAAACTATTCTTTGACGCCCCCTGACATGCTTGTTCGGTTGCTCCTAACAGCTCCTTCGATGCACTGAATTGAGAGGCATCTGGGAGTGTAGTGTCTTAATCAACTACTGTTAAACAGCAGATGGCGGTGCCTTGTAGCTCCAACTGAGTTCCCTAGATCAGGTTTTCTAGCTCAGTAGTCTGAGAAATGGGCGTCACTGACTATCCCTCAAACACTTGTTATGCAAGTGGTTGTATTATGGTAGTTTTGGATTTATTTGTTAACAAGTCACACTGGCATGAAGGGCAATTCATGAAAGGAGCAAAGTTACATCGATACATCGAATACTCAAACATATTCACAATGGGACAATTTAGAGCAACCAGTTAACCTAATGCATGTCTCTGGAATGTGGGTTGAACCCAGAGCACCCGGAGTAAGCCCCCATGGCCACGGGGAGAACATGCAAACAGGCAAGTGAGTCCAAGGTCTGGCTGAGGGCCTCATTCATGCAAGCTTCATAAATAGATGAGCAAACTGCAAGTAAATTACACATAAAATGGACCTTCCCGAAAATCCCCACAGATTAACGAATGCCGCGTAAACACCAGAATTATCAGTAGAACATATGTTCATGAATGCTGATCATTCATTTACAATTAGCATACAATTACCATATTCAACGCCCGCGAATAACAAATGACCATCATATAACCAGGCCTTTTGGATTTGAGGAACCACCAAAAATCCTTCAAAATATCTCAGAAAAAGCAAAAGAAAATATTCTGATGTGGAAACTAACTCTTTATTGGAAGAAGTGGGTTGAAATCGACACCTTTTATTTTCAAGAGTCCAGGTATTTCGGGTCCAAAACAGTGGCTTGGCAGCAGCTTCTATATGTAGGCTTACAAAAAATGTGGTTTCTTTGGTTACCAGAACAGAACAGAACAAAGCAGAAGGAGGTCAAGACGAAATAGTTCGACCTGAAGCTTGAATCTTAAAAATGTATCAGCACTGGCAGGCATTTTCTCAAACAGGAGCCTCTGTCATCAAGCCTGTCTGTCGCAGACGAACAAATTGGCAGCATTACTGGAGAAACCTCTTTTTCAGGTATTATTCATGGTTTCTACAGTCATCTGCAGATGGACCTAAATCTGATGGTAAGTTAAGCATAAAGGCTTTGAGGTCATTTTCATGTTCTAGCCAAAATGATCCTACTGAACAGGTTATCACTGCACATGATACACATACATGTAATGTTGCCACTTGCTGAGAAGGTGACTTATCCTAGACTGATATTAGTGATTGTTTGTAAATAAGAAAAAGCATGCTTTGTCTACAATATAAAATGAACAGTTGTCACTTGTCTTGGATTTCAAGATCATTCATTCATTCATTCATTTCATTTCTGGTCATTCATACTTTTTTACACTGTATTTCTTGTATACATTTCACAGGCAACCCGCCACAAACAGCATCTTCCTCACTCCAAAATGTGGAATCATTCAGCTTGTCTGGTGCGTGTTTGTGTTTTGCTTGAGTAGAGGATGCACCATTTCAGAAATGTGCAAGCTTCTCTGAACAACAGGCTGTATTGGGAAACAGAGTGCCGCCATACATACACACACATGCACACATACACAGTACTGTGCAAAAGTCTTAGGCGTTCTATATTTCTCAGTTTATATTCTGCTTATTCGTTCTTTTAGTGGTCACTGCACCTTGTAGTTCTACAATTACATCTGTTTCTCTACATACTTTGTTCGTCCCCTTTACCCTGTTCTCTAATTATCAGGAGCCCCACAGGACCAGCACATATCAAGTACTATTTGGGTGGTGGGTCATCCACAGCACTGCAGTCGCACTGATGTAGAGGTGGTGTGTTAGTGTGTGTTCAGCTGGTACAGTTGGTTCAGACAGCAGTGCTCCTGGAGTTTTAAAACACTGTTCACACTCTGCCCTCTTTATTAGAGATATTCACTTTATTGCTCCACCTTGTAGACTGTGTTAGTCATCCTTTAATGCTTCATCAGTGCTACGGGATTCTGGTGGCTGGACATTTTTGGCTGAAAGACCATTTTCATTCCAGCAGTGGCACACAAAACTCCAGCAACACTGCTTTGTCTGCAGAAGTTTAAGCAACTGTGCCAAGTACAAAGCAACCCACGAGAACAGGGACAAAAATGTTTCTAGTCAAAATGTGTCGAGAACCGAATTCAACGAGTTCTTGGTCAAGAACCCGAAGTACTACTGTAGATGCTGAGAGAAAATTTAGTGGGGTGGAGCCATTAATGAGAAGATGAAAACTTTGTTTTCAGCATTACAACTCACTGCTCTTGGGACTGGGACTAAAAACAAAAAGATGCTCTACTTATTGAGTAGCACCCAGTAGCACTACTCATTGTTTATTTTTTGCAATTACTTACACATTTTAGCTTTTTTTTTTCCCCCAGAAAGAAGATGCTGGCATCTGGTAATAAATGTTGTTATTAGGTGAAATAAAACATTTTTATTTCTTTATTTTATTTATATGAGCAATATAAATATGTTCAGCAATTTTGTGTCAGTTTTTTATCATTATTAGTTTTATCAGTTGACATTAAAAAAAAAAATCATTTATATATCAACCATCGGCCACCTTGGTTGGCCATTAAAAAACCCATATCGGTCAACCACTAGTGTTATCAGATGTTAACACAAACCCAGATTTAAAATGAGGATACAAGCAGTAATACAAATTTACACCTGGATGTTTATAAAATGTAACAAAAAAATTATTCCCTGTGCATTTGACTTTTGCTTGTCTTGCACAGTTTACAGAAATACTGTTACAAGGTGAGCCCTTCACAGGACTTCAACCTGTTTGTATAGATTTTGTGGTGCACTGATCTTTTAGTTTAGGTTTGGCAGCTCTGGCATCATCTAGCGGCAGAAAATGGGAGGTTCCTGAGACGCGCCCACTTCCTGTTCAGCCTATGGATGGTAGTGGCTTGTTCCTGGCACAGCTGCGGATCACTGGAAGCAATCAGCACGCTCTACTTTAGGCTGGTTGCTGGTTTCTCAGCGAGTTATCGCTGGTTTGTTGCCAAGCTCGAACCTGATAGTCGCTAGCTCTGAGTTTCCAGCGATCTCAGTGAGAATGAATAGATCTCAATGAAGTGAATAGAATTGCTCAATTCTGCCCTCCCAAAATATTGCTATGCAAACCTACAAATATGTAATATTCTATAATTTTACATGCTGATATGATCTCACACATGAACATGTCTGTTGCTTTTCAAAAGGCAAATATTCCTAAGTTTAACTCAAAAATGGCTAAGCATAATGTGTGCCTTCACCCAACAGTAATACTTCACAATGCTCTGGGCTGAGGTGCTATTCATATTGTAATGTTAAGGCTTTTAACTGGTTCGACAAAATAGATTTTTACTAACAGGTTTATTAATATAAATGTAGTCAGAGATGGCAGAGTGCATGATGCAAGAATATTACAACATTTCGCTGTTTGTGCTGGCACAGAGTTGCAGCTTTTTCTCTCAGTCATTTTCACTTGACAGGCATTACCTGATTTTAATAACCAGATTTTCAATGGCTTGGCTGCTATACTCTTTTGCATCAAGGCCTCTGTACCAGTGTAAGGGAAGCATCTTCATCAGGGACTCAGTCATAAATGTTGCTATTATCCGCCGTCCTTTTCTCCCGTTTGCCAACTACATCCCACAGTAATTCCCAGCTTGTCCTTCAGTGTTGTCAGCTGCATTAGCATTAACATTCATTCTGGGCATTTAAGAAATATAAAACTGAAGTAGTGCTTTCAAAGTGGTCTGCTGATGTCGTCCACTATTATTTTGTACCACCCACGATCCTGAATTGTGGGTTATTAAGCGGGTGTGAAATTGAATGAATGATTGACCATAATCACAACTGATCTAAAAATCACCAAAGAGCATTTGAGAGTTTTTTTAGTGTGTGACATATGACTAACACCATGGAGTTAGAACTGTCAAATGAATGTCTTTAACAATAAAGTGTAGATGTTAACAGTCATTACAATGGAAGCTGGAGTGAGATGATTCGGAATAGATTTTTACCTCTCTAATACCCGTACCTTTGGCTTTTAGGTCAGCCTATCATATTAGACAGGCAAAAATCTATTATGAAACATCTCACTCCAGCTTGCTTTACACCCAAGGGAGGAGAATGAAAGCTATAATTGTTTCACTACTAACATTTCTCCTTACCCAGATATCTGGGGTTCACACTGTCAGGCTATAATCAACACCCATTGATTTGATTCAATACATAGAGGGATTGAGTGGATGAGAGCAGAAAGAGCAAAGGGAGGAGTTTTGAATATACTGGGCAAGTGATGACAGCACGGTTTGTGTATTCACAGCATTTATCCTGACATGACACCTGAGCTATAAGTTAACAAAATGCTTGATTGCCAGTGTAGACCACAGAAATATGCTTGTGAACCTGGTGGAATGACCTGGATTTCTGCATCAAACATGTTTTATATAAAATGTATACATGGCATCTAAATTATAACAATTAGTTTGTATTGATCAGTCCTTAGCACTAGATATGTACCATGGCACTGTAATAACGATCAGTCACAAGAAGATCCACCTGCCTAAATTTTTTTTTATTTTTGCAAATTTATTTAAAAGGAAAAACTAAACTTTCACATGGATATAAGTATTCAGACAGGGGCTCAAGATTTGGTGAAGGCACAGATCTAGAGAAGGCTACAAAAAATGTTCTGCTGCATTGACAGTTCCCAAGAACAAAGTGGACTCAATAGTTCTTAAATAGAAGTTTAGAACAACCAGGACGTCCTAGAGCTGGCTGCCCAGTAATCAGGGGAGAAGGGCCTTGGTAAGAAAGGTGAACAAAGAACCCAATGGTCACTCTGGCTGGGTTCCACAGATCCTGTGTGCAGATTGAAGAAACTTCCAGAAGGTCAACCATCACTGCAGCACTCCACCAATCTGGGCTTTATGGCAGAATGACCAGAAGATTCTCCTCAGTAAAAGACACATGAAAGCCTGTCTGGAGTTTGCAAAAAAGCACCTAAAGGATTCTCAGACCCCGAGAAACAAGAATTCTTGGCCACAATTCTGTCATGTCTGGAGGCAACCAGGCACTCCTCAATCCCTACAGTGAAGCATGGTGGTGGCAGCATCATGCTGTGGGGTGTTTTTCAGTGGCTGCGACAGGGAGACTGGTCAGGGTTGAGGGAAAGATGAATGGAGCAAAGTACAGGAGGGGGCCACACTATCTATTGAAGTACAGAGATTCTCTTAATAAAAACCTAATCCAGAGCTTTCAACACAACACAAGACAACGCAGAAGTGGCTTAGGGACAACTCTGTCATGTCCTTGCCCAGAAAGAGTCCTGACTTGAACCCAATCAAACATCTCTGGAAAGACCTGACAATGGCTGTCCACTGACGGTCCACATCCAACCTGACAGAGCTTGAGAGGATCTGCAGAGATGAATGACAGACAAGCCCCAAATCCAAGTGTGAAAACCTTGTGGCATCATACCCAAGAAGACCGGAGGCTGTAATCACTGCCAAAGGTTCTTCAACTAAGTACTGAGTACAGTGGCTGAAAACTTTCGGTAATGCAATATTAATGGTAATTTAACAGTTTTCCTTTTCAATAAATTTGTAAACATTTCTAAAACTATGTTTTCACTTTGTCATTATGGGGTAGTGTGTGCAGAAAATATAGATTTTTTTTTTTTTTTCCTTTTTCAGCACAAGGCTATAACATAACAAAATGTGAAAAAAGTGAAAGAAATGTGAAAAAAGTGAAAGGGTCTGAATACTTTCCGAATGCATTGTATATACTTGTGTGTATATATATATATATATATATATATATATATATATATATAACCCAGTCATTGATGTATAAAGTTGCTAGATAATGATACAACCCCAAATCCAATGGTATGGAAAATGCAAATAAAAAAAAATATATCCAGTGTTCCTTACATTTAGTTTGACTTTTATTTAATTGCACACAGTATGGACCCTAGATATTTCAGTTTTTTTTTTCTGGTGAACTTCATATCATTTGTTAATAAACATCTATTCCTGCATTTCAGGCCTGCAACACATTCCAAAAAAGTTGGGACGGGCTCAAGTTAGGTCTAGTAATGAGGTAAAACAAAAAAAAGAATTGCGTGATTTCAAACAGGTGATTATAATCATGATTTGGTTCAAAAGCAGTATCCACAAAAGTCTTTGAATAGTAAAGAAGGGCTGAGGATCTCCAGTTTATCAACAAATGTGTAAGAAAATTATTTATGTTCCTCAAATAAGGACTTAGCAAGGGATTTACACATTTCAGTTCTGACTTTATCTGATTTAGCTTGTTTTGCATTGTCTTGTTGATAAATGCCTGGACGTCCCTGTGAAAGATGTCATCTTCAAGGCAGCTTATGTTGTTCTAAGATCTCAAAGTATTTTTCTGCATTAATGCTGCCATCACAGAAGTGTAAATGACCTTTTCCAAGGGCACTGACCCAACCCCATACAATGACAGAGCCTGGCTCTTGGACCTGTTGCTGATAACAGTCTGGATGGTCCTTTTGTCTTTGGTCCGGAGCACACAGCATCGGTTTCTTCCAAAAAAGATCTGGAATACTGATTCATCTGACCACAATACACGTTTTCACTGTGTGATGGTCCATCCCAGATGCCTCCAAGCCCAGAGAAGTCGACTCTGCTTCTGGACATGGCTAACATGAGGCTTCTTTTTTGCACAGTAAATTTTTAAGTGAATGTAACTCTGTAGTGCTTGACAAAGGTTTGATAAAGTAATCCTTAGCTCATGTGGTTCTATTTGCTATTGATGAATGACGGTTCTTGATGCAGTGCCGTCTGAGGGATCAGAGATCACGTCTGTTCAGTTTGCTCTTCCCCTTTACGCACTGAAATTCCTCCAGATTCCTTTAATTTTTCATGATATTATGCACTGTAGAAAGAGAAATATGTAAATCCCTTCCAGTCTTTCTTTGTGGAACACCGTTGTCAAAAGGTTTCTTACACATTTGTTGATAAACTGGAGATCCTCTGCCCATCTTTACTCCTCAAAGACTCAGTCTATTATGGATACTGCTTTTGTTCCAAATCATGATTATAATCACCTGTTGACCTCACCTATTTGAAATCACATCATTATTTAGTTTTTACCTCATTAATAGCCCTAAAATGTCCATGTCCAAACTTTTTTTGAAATGTGTTGCAGGCCTTGCAGGAATGACACTTGACAGACTTTTGTTTCTTGGATGTTTATTAACAAATGAAATGAAGTTGACCAGACAAAACATGAAATATCTTGGGTTCATACAGTCTGCAATGAAATAGAAGTCACTGGAAATGTAAGGAACACTGCATAAATTTTTATTTGCGTTTTACATACCGTCCCAACTTTTTCTGAATTGGGGTTGTAGAAAGCAGCTTCTGATGTGAAATGCTCTGTATTTGCTCTTATGCTATGATAATGGTTTCCAGACCACAGCAAGGAGAACAGTCTGTGATGTGGGTGACTGGAGTCTATAATGATTTTCTGTGGCTTAACCATGCTGCACTTAGTGAGATTGTCCTGCAGTACCAGGAGTGGCACCCCAGTGTTCCGTTCAGCTGACCTCACGACACACTGCAAGGCTTGATGCTCCTGCATAAAGCTGTTCCCAAATGAGGTAGCAATGTTTCTGGTCAGGATTCTGTCTAAGGTGTAGTGGTAGAATGCAGAGAGGATGCAGGCAGGAAACCTGAACTCATTCAGAGTTTTAAAGTTCATTGTAGTGTTCTCGACTACTTCAGAATTACTCCACTTTACGATTCAACTACTAGTACTGTATGGCAATGCAGAAAAAATTACCATGGTTGGAAAGGTGCTTTCAACATGGCTCTAAGCTAAAGTCCACACTTCAGAGGATTCAGATGCTTTAGCTATCCTTCTGAGTACCATGCACAGAATAAAGACAATGGCAACTTTGAACTACTTACAAACCCAGCATACCACTCCAAATACACCATACCTACTGTGAAGCATGTAAGTGGTAACAATGTGCTGTGGAAGTGACTTTTTTCATTGGGTAACTGGTCAAGACTGAAGGAAAAATGAATGCTCGCAAGTACACCCAAATTCTTGAGGAAACCTCTGTCAGACAGCAGAAGACAGCTCACAGCTTATCATGGTATATCTAGGAGACAAGAAATTTCACTGATTGATTTAACTTCCTAGCATCCTATTGTGGTACCATGCTCAAATTCAGTGAGGTCTTTAGAACGACCTATTAATTCACAAATGTTAACAAAGGCAGACAGCATGGCTAGGTGAGGATTTTATGTACCCGTGGCAATGGGACTGAATGAAACACCTGAGTTGAATGATTAGAATATCTGTTGTAATTCTCTACTCCATTTGAACAAACTCACCTTTGTTTTTATGATATGGAAATACTGACTCATAAATTCACCACATCTCAGTTACTGAAATCCTCCTCCTAAATCCCTCAGACAACTCCTGTACATTTAAAACTGTGCTGCTAGACTGCTTACACACTAGAAAATATTTCTATATGTTCCCCATCCAACAACAGCTCCACTGGCTCTCCATCACTCCTCATATTCAGTTCAGAATTCTTGCTATTGTAGACAAATCCTGAAATCCCTCTCCCCTACACACTGACCCACTTACTTAAATCCTCATATACTGGCCTCCTTACCATCCCTGTCACAAAATTCTATACAGTTGGAGCGAGGTCCTTCACTGCTTAAGCCCCAACACTCTGAAATACATGACCACCACACCTCAGGGAATGGATATGCCTTATATAATCTTAAAACCATCTATTTACTCAGTGTTTCCTCTCCTATTAATAATCCCAATATGCAATCCATCTCACTTGCCCTGTGAAAGGCATTGTTCGGGGAATCAATTTCTTAGGGCATAAGTTTCTTAAATCATGTGAGGATTATTTGATTTTGAGCAGCCATTGTCTTTAAGCATGTAAGATCTGCCAATATAATTGCAAACTGATTTAACAGATGACATTACATTGGTAAAAGTATATTGGTAGCCTTAGCTGAATCTGCACTAAGCATGCAGTTTTGTTATGGTACTGACAGCAATAGAAAAGATGAAGCAGGTGTATTGAAAGCTAACGTTAGACTAGTAGTGTGAAAGGAAACCAAACAGAAAAGTCAAGATCCATAAACCATATAAACCATTGTCAGAACTAAGATGTCCGTAATCTCTCAAGAGCCAAGGAGATGGTAAAGGCATGAGTCAAGTTCGGTTGACACTGCACACAACACGACACACATAGGGTTAAAAAAATTTAAATGCACTGCTACATAAACAAGAAACCACTAAAGCACAGCAAGCTTGCCAGAAGAACCATAACCACAGAGGTGAAAGGAAGTTAAGCTTAAAGTTGAGCCACTCTGAACCTGCCAACATTTACAGGGCTTAATGCACTCTGACTAAGGAGCACAAAAAGGTGAGACATGAGCTCAGCATGACACGTAAATATCCAAGGACTATTCCAATCCAGGGATAGGGATGTTTCTGAATATGTAAATGTGCAATGTCTGTATGAAATCTTTACTGTGTAGAGTGACAATATCACCTCGTCTCAGAGCATTTTCAGCATTTGATAAGGGGCAACCTTCGGCTGAAGAACCCACAGCTGTGAAATTTAATCACTGCTATGACATTTAGCAGCCACTGTTGCTTTAGAACGTTTTAATTAGATATGGATATTCTTATCATAGTAAGAAATGAGCAGCCATCAAAAAGTTTAGTCAAAAAGATGTCTTACATTGAAGTCAAGCAGTCACAGAATTAAAGAAGTGTTGTCATAAGAACCTCACAGATGCTAAATGTTCTCTTCAGAAGTTTAATAATAATAATAATAATAATAATACATAATTACTGGTAAATAAATATTAGCTAGATGATTAAAGCCTTTAATGTTGCTTCCCACAAAGGACATCACAACACAGATGCTGAACTTAACTGATGTGCTGTCTGACTTTGTTTCCACAATGCCCTACAAAACATTTTACCATCTGCTGAATGATCACAGATCGCTGTTTGTCGTGTCAGCGTCTCTCCCACACTAATGCCATGGCCAGTAGGTGAGGCCAGTAAATTGGGAAGGCTCACAATTCAAGTGGCAGAACTGAGTGACATTTTCTGTAAATATCCAATTCAGTCAAAAAGCCATGTAAATGTTAATACAAGTCTTATTCTTACACTTCATGCCAAGATGTGAAAGTAGTATTAGCAAAAAGCTTATGGTCCTGGTTATCCACTTAGTCTCTTCCTTCATTGGTGAGTCATAGAAATAATGCTCTAGATAGGTGGCTAGAACTCTCTCGTGGTCCTTAATTTCCAAATTTCTAAAGGCAACATTATGCAGATTTTCCTGAAATGTTTGTGTTAATAAACTCTGTACTCCCATAAGATGCCTTGAACACAGCTTTGCAACCACATTTACATGGTTTTAGAATCACCACTGTGGGCAACTTTTTAAAAATCACATTTGGTCACAGGTTCACTAAGGACTTGTCTAGACGCCCAATAATTCAACGCTTTCTCTGCAATGATTGGCCATGTGATTGCAGAATATATAAATGGTGCCATTAAAATGTAAATTTCGTTTTCTTAATCATTATCTATGAGATACTTGGCTATTCTTCAATAATCCATCAACACTACACAAGTCTGATTTGATGTAATTTTATTGTCCGTAGAAATGTTGGAAGTATGCTCACTGGATGCTTTTGGTCTAAATACCTGACATTAACATAGAAAAATTACAGTGTATGCCACCCCTGGCATTCATGTTTAATAACCTGGATGCCTGAATTTTAGGACAACGTGACATTTGACAGCAGAATATTAATTTCCCGAATTTAAATATTATTTATTATCACACAAGGAAATGTTAAGAAACCAAAGGCCACTATATCCCCAGCCAGAGGACAAAGGGCTATTGGTAAAACCCAAGCATAAAGGAGGGAACCAAAAGTGGCAATACCGGCCGAAATAGCTTTTTAAATCTAACTGTAATAGCAGACTAAAGCTTTTCTGAAATCCAGTAAATATATCAAATGACTACACTTATTTAACTTTTTGTGTTCCTTTCCTGCCATTAGAAACATGTATTCTCTATCAAACACCAATGAGACGTATTAGAATGTTTTATTTAATCTGTAAAAATCCTCTCATCTGACTATGCCTTGGAGGAGTTGGTGTCTTTACAAAAAAAAAAAAAAAAAAAGAGGTTTATATATGCATCTACACATAGAAGAATAATACTGAGTTATGCAACTATTAGCTGCTTATAAACAGGTATCTGTAAAATATACAGTCATAAAATCAAGAGAGAACAAGCTATCAATTTATGTCTGCCCTAAATACTGAAATACATAAATTAAACTGTTTAACTGGCTGTTGCAGTGGGATAACTTTAGGTTCATCAATCATCAGGTTTCCTCTGCTAGCATAATGCAATTCCCACTGGTGCATTAATGAGTTTTCGTTCGGTTAATTCATGTTTGTAACATACATTCAAATACTGTATTTTCTTTATTTTTGAGTTAAAAGACACTCACCTTCTGGAACATCCACTCACACAGACACCTCCCTCATACACAGTGCTGTGTATTCTAATAAAACACACTTCAGACATTCAACTCTTTTCAGAGACGCTATGGGGCAGCAGCGCCTCCCCCTGGCCCTACTGTGTCACATATCATTACATTGTGAATACGGAGACAGATGCAGAGGGGGGTGTTAATTTTTGTCAAATTAAAACACACACACACACACACAAATAAATAAATAAATAAATAAATAAATAAAAAATGACCGATTCTGTTAGTTCTGCTAACACGTTATTACTGAGTCTAATGCCTATTTAAGAGTTTGTGTGAGGCCTACAACAAGCAATGAGACAAGAAACTTTCAATATAAAAAAAATCATTGTAAAATACATAATTGAGCCCAGCACTCACACTGTGCAATTTCACAGCTAGAGCCTAATAAGTGTGAAGTGACCAGCTGTGATCCATTAAAGCATGGCACTGACCAGCTGAATGCCATTATGTGATCCCCAGCTAAGATGATATGTTACAACTGAATAGCTCTTCAAAACCAAATACTCTGAGGTAGGATTGTGAGCAACATTTTGAGTCTACATTTACAGACATATACTTAAGCTAAAGCTTAAGTGAACAGCTGCTTCTAAAGGAAAACAACATGTGTTATACCTCACTCAAAACAACACATTTACACTCCTTGGATCATGACTGTACCACAGCACTATGTATAACAAAGAAAGGTAGTGCTGGAAGTTGACAAATGGTACACAAAGAGGTACTCACCCGGTACCATACTATCTCTCGCAATCTGCCATCGGTCTTGAAGTTGCACTTCAGGGTCACTGTCTCTCCCACAACAACAGGTGGTAGGGGCTCTATTGTGACTGTCAAATACCCTGCGTAGCAGAGAAAGATGTTACTTATTAGTAATGTATAAACGTTTGTATCTGTGTTTAGTTGACACTGTTTGGTTTAAGCATCAGTGAATGTACCAGCCTGTGTGCACATTTAGCACAGGGACTGTACAGCTACTTCACATAACCAAAGTACAGAAGCCAGCTGAATATACACTCATTGACAAAAAATGTGTGTTGGAACAAAATGACACTTGTGACACCAAGTAATTACATTATTATAGCAAAAGTATAAGTTTCTTGGGGAAAACTGTAGAATTGAAAGGAGGCTCTAGTACTCTGTTAGGCCACCTCTAGCCTGGATACAAGAGGAGATACGGCTGGGCATGGAGGCATGCAGGTTCAGTATGGTATCCTGCAGCACATTCGCCCATAGCTGGGTCTGTAGATCCTGCACACTCGAAGGCTGCCGAAGCTGGCGTCCCATAAACGCTCAAGTGGTGATAAATCTCGCTAAAGTCCAGGACAAGGAAGTGTTGCAACCTGGCAGAGACATTCCTGGAAATTCCTTGCTTATCCTGCTGAAAAATGGCAGTTGGAAACCCTACCACGAGAGGGAACACGTGGGCGCAGGATGCCCTGCACATATTGCTGATACATATTGCTGCACAGTGTCCCTCATGAATACTAGGGGTGACCGACTGTCATATGCGATGGCTCCCCAGATCATCACATCAGCAGTTGGGGCAGTGTGTCACTCCACAGCAAAGGCAGGATTGAAAAGAAACGTTCCTGGATGGTGGACAACAAAATTGTAGGAGGTGTTTGTGCTTGTCAGTGGATCAAATGATCCTCTCTACTGGTGGTAAGTCTGTTCACAGAACTACTGCTCCCAAAACCTCCTAACAAATAGGTCAGAACGGCCTAGATGGCAAGCAATTTGACAAAACGACCATCCTGCTTCTCTCAGTCCAATGATGCGCCCCCTCTCAAATTCTGCCAACTGGGTAAAAGTCTTTAAAAGTGTCGTAGAGACGGGTAGTAGCCATCCCTCACCAAGAGAAATGTCACCCAAAATTAGCCTTTTATAGACAGCAGGGAAGCACAAACTAAAACTAAAAAAGATGACACAAACGAAATCATTTTCCTAAACTTAAACTTCTTCTAATGCTTTGTTTTACTTATGCTGTGGTTCCTTGCCAGCAGCTGTCATATTATAATGTAATGTTTATATTGTGCTTTTGGCAGGATGTGAAGTTGTAGTCTGTTAATCTTACAGACTGTGTTCTTCTGCCTGTTTTTATAATGCTTTCTAATTTCTTAACTTGAAATTGTTTTCTTCCATACTCTGCCTGTACGACTCGCATCCCTAACCAGGGCATATTTTCTTTCTTTTATACACACAAGTTAAGATGCCACTTCTAAAATTTTGGGGGTTGCAGTTATACTAGTATATGGCAACTTTTTTTCGTATTGTGAGACAGCAGAGAATGTGTATGCAAACTGAAGTTCACACACCCTGTAGGCATGAGAGAAACTCCCAGAAATTCCTCAAGTCAATATAATTGACTGACATATTCGGAAGTAATTGGAGGGATTTTTAATATACAAGAAAAGGTAGGAATTTTGCTGTAGGCCATAATGGAAATAGGCTACCACGATCTTTGTATTTGCTATCTGTGTCTGAGTCTGTGTTTATTCTGGCTATAGCCCCAGTTCCAATTCTAAACAGTTTGGGATACAAAAGTTTTTTTTAGTATTGTACACAGTTATGTCAGGACTATCCTAGAGCAAAGAATAAAGCAGTGTACACACTTATGGCTGAGTGCCTCACCAATCACTGCTGTTTTGCATTTTTTTGAAGAGGCGTCTACTGAAATAACAACACCACATCAACAACAAACAAATCTAATAAAACTTGATCTAAGCAAAGTTCCATTCAGTATGTACCTGAAATCTATTTATGTTGCAAATCCACATCACAGAACGCCCAGGTCCATACCTGAGATTTCTGTGATTGTAGGCTGAATATTTTCACCCTTTTTGGGGCTCTGCTGTGATTCTTTCATTCATTTTTAATGCATGGGGCTAACATTTTTTCACATTGGAGTCACTTTTTTTACACTAATTACAGAGTCATTTAGGGCAACTTTGGCCACCAGAAGAAATCAAAGACAAGCTAATTGGTAAGTGAATTAACCTCCAGGCAGCTAAATCATTTTGGGCCAACAGCAAGACAAACACTTACTGCTCTGTGTTTTTACTGATAAAATCTATTTCACATAATGGGGTAAGTATGGCAGAACAGTTTTGCGATGTGGTACGCAGCAGCTGTTTTGTCACCGCCAAATGAACCTAATGAAATATGTTTGATTTTTTCATTAATCTCTCCATTAAAGTCATCAACCTGTATTCTGGATGCAGATCGTACACCTCAATGAAGTTGAACATAAACCAGCACAAACTACAGTAGTATTTCAATTCCATTTTTGATCACATGGAGGGCCAGCTTCAAAAAGATAGTTCATACTCATCTCCAGTACTACCAGCATTAGTTGAACCTTAGTTAAAAATAAGAAAAATAATAATGTTTACTTACCAAAATCTTTTAAGTTAGCAGCTATTAAGCCACAATTAAATAAAACAAATATTAACCCATATTTATTATGAAATTCAATTATTAATTTTACACTTAATCCAATCAGGGTTGTTTCCACAGTTTCGTTGTCCACCATCCAAACACAAGTGGCACTACACATGCCTGTCTCTGCCCGGACTATTTCCAGAAGCTTAGCAGAATCAAGTTTGTTGTCACAGCACCCATTTATGTGATCTACCATTGACAGCCAACCACCGGCGCCTTCGTTTGCATTGGGGTCGTGAACAAAAATCCTGAACTGCTACGGACAGGAACTGTATCGTCTTTAGCTACAAATCCAGGTTCTGTTGGGATACGATGACGGATGGGTTCAAACTGTGCTTTGTGGTATGACCAAAAATTTGTGTCATAATATTTTTAAGGTTTCTACCTGTTTTGCAGTAGTATCATTTAGGGCTGCAACTAATGATTATTTAAATAATCGATTAATCGGTCGATTACTTTTTCGATTAATCGATGAATCGGGTAAAAACAAACAAACAAACAAAAAAAAACCTTTCCATGTCTTTATTCAGAAATATAACATTAAATAACAGAGCAAATAAGTGCTTACAATAAATGAATAATAATACATTTAATTTATTAAAATAACAAATTAAATAATAAAGAAAAATAAGTGCATCTCTGATGCAAACACTACATACAACTCATTCACTCCCTTTCTTTAGGAACTTTGCATTGCAATCCAAAAATGTTATCATGTCAACATGCTCCTGGCTAAAGCTGGCTCACTTTTTTAGAGACTATATTTCCTGCTACAGAAAATAAACGCTCAGACGGTGTTGAAGTAGCAGGAATGCATAAACAGGACTTGGCTAGCCTGGCCAATATAGGATATCTGTCTCTTAACTCCATCACTGTCATTATCCAGCTAACCAGCATCAACCGTGCTACTCCGGTTCGCATAGTGTGAGTGCGCCGTTACGTTTCCTCACTTCAAAACGGAACAAACTCGGGATATTGTGGTGACTTGCGCTGTTGCTGAGCTCCGATCATCCTCATCACTGACTGCAACATGTTTTCTAGTGATGTGTCGGTCGCGACCGATCCGGCTCTAAGAGGAAGCCGGTTCCTGATTGTGAGCCGGTTTATATATATTTTTTTAAATTTATTGTACATTCCGACACATTGCTACTTATTGCACTTCTTGTTAGATGCTAAACTACATGTCGTTGCGTTGTACTTGTACGCGTGTAATGACAAGAAAGATGACAATAAAGTTGAATCTAATCTAATTAATCTAATATATATATATATAAAATCCCCTCAGAGAGAATCTTTTCTAAAACAGGTCAGATCATAACAGAAAGGAGGAGCAGGATCAACCCCTCAAAGATGAGATCCTTGGGGTTTTTTTTTATGCCAATCTTTATTAAAAACTGTAACCTGGATGTTGCTTTTTCTTTTCATGCACATTTTTATTTATATTTTGTTGAGTGATGTTTGGTTGATGATGTCTTGTTTCCCTGTATATAGTTGCAAATTTACAAATATTACACATAGTCAGAGACCTGAGAGCAGATTGGACCTGTAATTGAGATGGGTCTTCGTTTTTGTATTTTATTTTACTGTGTTTAATTGAGTATATAAATAAGCCTAACTTTAAGCCTAACTTTCTTCTTTGCGTCGGTCATAATTTATTTAATTATTAACGCTAACTTATTTTGAAGATACCACGTCCGCGCCGGCTCCGCCTCGCTCCGTTCAATCGCTCGTATTGTTTTTTCCAGTGTGAAGTGGCGCAAGTAACGTAAGCGGATATGATAAGGCGGGGGATAATTGATTTTAATAATCAATTACTATCGATTTTATCGATTCGTTGTTGCAGCCCTAGTATCATGGTATTTTTGGCATGGGGTACAGCATTTTATACAGGTTTGTAGATTACTCTACTGTCGTCAGGAGTGTGTATGTGTGTGTGTGTATGTATATATATATATATATATATATATATATATATATATATATATATATCAAACTCTGCATATTCAGCGGGATGATGCAGTTTTAAACGTGTTATTAAATTTGTTATTTCGAATATTTTCTGAATTGCTCCTTCCCGTCTTGTTTTCGCCATGTATGTAATCCAAACTGTACGCTGCATAATGAATTACTGCCCCTTAGTGTCCTTACTGCCCCATCAGTAATGTGGTTATTGGGGAATCTCTCTCTCTCTCTCTCTCTCTATATATATATATATACAGGGGGTCCTCGACTTACAACGTTGATCCGTTCCTACGTCGCGTCGTAAACCGATTTTCGGTGTAAGTCGGAACAAACAAACATACTGTAAGCACTTATCCTATCCTAACACAGTAATTATCAAAAAACGAGCCGCATAACCGTGTATTCTTCCGCCACGCACACCAAACATGAAGTTCGCGTTATGACGTTTACGACGCAAAACCACTTAAGTCGAAACAAGGCTTTATACAGTAAATGGGAGATGTGTCGTAACCACGAAACATCGTAACCCGAGGACTACCTGTTTCGTTTCATTCATTCAGATCTAGGATGTGTTATTTGAGTGTTCCCTTTTTTTTTTGAGCAGTGTGTACATACACACACACACACACACACACACACACACACTTCAGCTACACTTCAACTATATGAGAGACAAAATGAGAAAAAAAATCCAGGAAATCACATTGTAGGATTTTTAAGAATTTAATTGTATATTATGGTGAAAAATAAGATTTGGTCAATAACAAAAGTTCAACTCAATACTAACACAACCTTTGTTGGCAATGACAGAGGTCAAACGTTTCCTGTAAGTCTTCACCAGGTTGGCACACACTGTAGCTGGTATTTTGGCCCATTCCTCCATGCAGATCTCCTCTAGAGCAGTGATGTTTCAATTGGACTTTCAACTCCCTCCACAAATTTTCTATGGGGTTGAGGTCTGGAGACTGGCTAGGCCACTCCAGGACCTTGAAATGTTTTTTAACGGAGCCACTCCACTCGTTGCCTGAGTGGTGTGTTTGGGATCA